>JAHZNA010001103.1:0-40528 GCA_027743935.1 Sinodicranocentrus sp. ZH6 | reverse complement strand
GCACTTGGGGTGTAAAGTAGAATTTTTTCATGGGATTCTTTTTCCTCATATTAAAGTGCACCTGAGTGCAAATTTTCAGCCAAATATCTTTCACCCCCCCATTGACTGGATAGGTCTTAAGACTGCATACAATGATACAATATCATTAGGTAAGCAAGTCTTTCAAATAAAGTATATATGCATGTTACCAGCACAGTGCAAATTATAATATAAACCATGGACGTTTTGCCGTTCTTGACTTGATGAACGTAGATACTCCAAGTGGGGTAAAATGATTTTGGTGGAAATGAAGTAAGGACATAAGGACATACCTACGCAGACTCTGTAACGTTACAAAACTTCTAACTAATACTAGTCTTTTTCCGTTTTTCAGTGGCTGCTTGGTATTTTTAATGTGAAATTTACGACAGTAAACACAAAAGTGCTGAAAATAAAACATTGCAAGACGGTCGTCTGAAAAGTAGAGAGTGCATAAAACTTGTCTCTACATGAAGACATGAAGAGAGTGGATATAATGATATACGCATCACAAAAACTGAAGAAACTAGGAAGTTGCTCTCTTTTCTTCCCCTTTTCGCTTTCACGCTTACATAATACTAATTACAAAGAAAGTTATTTGGCAATTTAGAGAAAGTTTAGAAAAGGATGATGGGGACGTGGTGATAGAGGATGTTTGTGTGAACTTCACTTTAAAGAAATTAACGGGTGAATTCATGCTTGAAAAATTCACTGTTGATACTCATCGAACGAGAAAGTTTTTCAAGTTCAGATTCATTTTAATGCGGGAAACATTCGTTTGAAAGGTAGCAAAAAGGTAACTCTCTGCTTTATGTACTTAACACGAAATGAGAAACTCATCTATAAAATTATATCATTCAACAGAATGAAAAGCCTACCTTAGACTAGCCACTTAGCACACACCCAGAGATCTGACAATAGGATTTCCAAAGGGAAAACATTTCGTAGTTTTTGATGACATTTTGTCTCTAAAATGCATGTAATTAACTTATGAACCAGCTGAATATACTCTAGAATGAAAAAAACATGAGAAATATATCACATCACCACATTGCCTTCTCATGACTATAAAATAAATCTTTATCAGAATAGACCTTGGCAGGTTGGCGCAAGGGGTTCGCCAAAATAAGGTGATACGATGTAAATAGGTAACGAAGCAGAAAATTCATTTGATAATAAGAGCCGCGAATGGATGTCCCAAACTTCCTTTCACGAATTTCACAGATCCTACATGAAATATTCCCCTTGTGGAAATGAAAGTCAAATCAGGAACACTACGCGTGGGAAGATTTTGGCCGTAGAAATATTACAGCTTAAACACGAAAATCTATATTGTTATATATAACAAGTTATATTGAATCAAATGATACTAATATTATTGTCCAGAACATTTCGCTCTACTGACTATCAACTAGAAGCAGGGGATTTCACTAGTTACAAGTAAATGACCCTATGAAACGCATGACCACTCAGGCAGATCGTAATATGAGCCGTTTACGAAACGTGGTTTACGTTTTACAAAACCACCTACACACTTTCCCTTTTCATCTATCAGAAACTAGCCTTTGTAAAGCTTCTATCCCACAAAGTACAATTTTCTCAGGATAAAACTGCATTGGCATTGGAAGTAATGGTTGTACGTACGAAACATGAAAACGTATGTATAGAAAACTATGCGCTCCATTTACAAGGGTAATATAAATGCAACTCAGGAACTTAATGCACTTGATATCTGTTTCTCATTTTTATGACTTCGCTACATTATACAACCTTCTATTCCCCAAACATACTGCGTAGGATGGTTAAATGCATTATTTGACTCTTGCTGGTGTTGGTCAACTGTAAAAAATGTAATGGGACTAGAGCCACTATACATTTTGGTTGTTACATTGCATCTGAAACATTCGCAGTTTGCGCGACTGCATGATTCTCCTTTCTCGCCCTCCCTTGTTAAAATGTATGGAATGCGAAACGAGGAAAAGATTTTAATTGAGTTTATACAAAATTGAATAGAGAGCCCAAGTCGCGTATTTATGAAGTGGAGTGTTTTTTCTGGGGAGGGGAATCCTCGCCTATGTGTACAAGAGGTCACAAAGTAACTTGAGAATGGCTTCTTTTGGAATGACTCTGTTTTCGGAATCTGATAAAATGTACAGAAACACATTCGTGTTTGCTTTTCTACTCTAAGTTGAATGAATGAAGATGGTGTGAGAGCGAATTGGAAGCTGGAGAATGTGAACACGCGTTAACGGAATGGAGCTGTAATCAGGCAGTAAAAAAATAATAGATAATGTGTCTCCAATGTTCAAATACTACTTTTTTACGCGTTCCATAAAGCACCATACAAATTCCCTAGTGCATACTATATACCCCAATTTTATAGCAGATTAGAATTCTAATGGTCTGATTTCTCGTGTTTGTTTGTTTTTCCTGGCGAAAGTGAGTAAAAAATGGGAATACGTTTTTAAACGAATAGAAGCAAGTAACTGGAGAAAGTATGGTGGTGATCCTTTAATTTTTTAAATCCTCAATTTTCAACATTTTGCCTTATTTTTGAAACGTGCGTATCTACCAAAAAATTGTAGGTATACCGTATACTCAAGAATGCAGTGTGTGCAACAAAACTAGTTAACGCGAAGACTTTTCACTTTAAATTCACCGACTTTCGCTCAAACCAAATAAATAGCTTATGAATACAAGTACTGTTGTAAATACTTCATGAAAGTTCAAAGAAAAGCAAGTGGGAAATATTTGTGTGGCGCGTTTCTTGCTTGCGCGTTAGTACTGAATCATTCAGAGAACGAAAGCTGAAACCTTCTCGATTCTAGGAATTTGGTTCGTAATCACGCAATTTTCATACCAGTCGTATATCACCGTCACCGTCTCATGTGAAGTAGCATGTCACTAAAGAAATTCGATTCTTGATATCAGAGGAAGAATAACTTTGTTTATTTTTTAATTCTTGAAATTCAAGTTGTGGGAAAAGGCGTGAAAACCAAAAACATATAGAATGTAATGGAAACCCTACCTTGCTAATACCAGGATATTTCTACTTTCCCTTTCTCTCATACCGTGGAGAAAGCTGTTTTAGCTTTACTTCCCTTTTTTTAAAAAAACTTCGTTTTCCGTTCACGCACCTAACCCTACTAGAGTCGACTGTGATTTCCGTTTACTTTTAGGGAGAAACCTATTTTAGGCGTCTAAATTATCATCGGCATGGCACGCCGATCAAACTAAATATTGAAGCGAGAGCAACTCGAGTTTACTTACACCACCACCATTATCATCAATACAAGAGAAGCAGAGCAAGACGCTTTTCCTGTTCGTGATTTTCTTCTTCCCCTTTGCCTTCTGATTTTTTTCGCTGCTCCTTCAGATTTCGGATATCTGCTAACAGCAATTTTCCCAATGTGTATAGTAGAATTCCAACCACTCTCTGACTCCCCTCTCAATTTCACATTTCACACACGATATAATATAACTCGTGTTTGTCTACCCCATAAAATAACCGAAACCGCAAAAACGATCAGCAAACCTAACACCACCGACATCCACAAAATAGCTGGTGAAGGAAGGAGGCTAGAAAGGAAAGATCTATAAAGCTACTTTAGCTTCCAGTCCCACTCCTCTCTCTTTTCCACAACATCCGATCAACAAACAATACATTTTCACTTTTTATCAACGGCTAACCATCCGTACCCTGAACAACAACAAAGCATACATACACACGCACGTCAGCCCTCCGTTTTTTCAGCAGTTCCCTTTTCCTCTCTATTGAAACCGTACACCCTTGCGATTTGATGAGATGATCGTGATGTTGATTGCATGAGAGAAATACTTGAGAGGTATAATAGATATGGGGTTTTGGATAGTTTTGGGGGGAAGAAGTTTCTATTTGATGCGGCAACGTTCATTTTGTCAGTCAACTTTACGTACATCACATCATCGCATGGGGGAGGATAAAGCAAGGGAAAATAATTCCCTAGGATAGTTCACAGCCACCCATAGTGGAATTCTAATTTATAAGTACCGAGCATAGCCAACAACTCGTATATATGTTTGTAAAAAAGAAAATCAGTGTTGTGTTTCAGACAAGAAAACCAAGTATATTCACCTTAGAGAAAGCTCGGGAAATATTTATTTTTCATGTGAAGAATCACTCAATGAGGAAACAATGAGATCATTTGGGAAAAGCGGTGGTGCGAGTAGGAAAGCTGGACTTATACAGTGGAGCTATATCCTGGGAAAAATTAGAATTCATGTCAGTTTCATGCTCGTTTTTCTGCATTTTTACCACCACGTTCGGTGCTGCATACGTGTGACTTTCTTAAATTCATAGATTTATGCATATCAGAGAAAACACGGTATTTTTGGCATGCCTTTCTCCACTACATATAAATGAAATAGATCGCTTAGTACGTGCCACTTTAACGAATGGCGTACAAACCATATGCTTTGTAGAGCTCTGGAAAAGCTGGGCTATGCACTTAAAAAGAAAAATCACTTCATTTTGGATTAAAAGAATGCATACGTCAATAGCTTCTAATTTTCGTATGTAAACTGGTTTGACGCCAAGTGTTCGCACATTTTCTTTTTCCGAATAAAAATTGCACGTTGGAAGGCCCACACAGCATATTAAATAGATAAGATTTAGTTTGATACATGGTACCTTCTTTATGAAAAGGAGACACGTAAATGTTTCCAGACTCACACAGTCACAGTCGTTGAAGGAAGGAAAATCTAAAATTACAAAGTGTGATGGCATGCTGGTTTCTTTCGCAATGTCAGAATAACACAAGAAAGAATAGATTATACGTGGGTATCTGTTTTCTTCAGGATATTTCCACTTTTCTGCTTTTTCCCCTCTTCACTTCAAGCCCTCTCTTCTCATCCCATCTACTTTCCAGTGACTTGCCTTGTTAGGGAAAGTTGAAGGACTTAAGAAAGCAGTGGAGTAGGACAAGTGCCTCCCATCCACATCCGACTAAAGAGGCTTTCTCTTGTAGAGATAGAGTATTATGTACATTCGGATTTCTCGGAAATACTAAAAGTAGTTTACTTTAAGGGAAGCAAAGAAACTTTTATTAACGATCTTTGCAAATATAAAACGACGTATGTAACCCATTCTCAATTCAATATGACTTGATTTCGCTGAGCAAATAGATTTCATAGAGTTATTAGACATATGTTCAACTGTATCTTGTTGTATTGCACTAGTTTATACATATTTCTGTCGAATTCAGTTAGAATAAGAGTGAAGGATATTAAGAAAACGGAAAGTGATACGGAAATTTATTAGATTGTCCTCATTCACCAATCGGCTTAAACTGATGACAATGAAATAAGAGAGAGAGAGAGAGAAAGTAAATACAGTTTACTTTTTGAACGACTAAAGTTCGTTGAAAGGAAATGGTTAACTTTTTAGGAGAATCTGTTTATAATACATTTCAAGTTTTACAAGGAATCATGGTTTGAGGTAGATCAACTTGTTTGAAGTTCGAACTTATAACTTTATCCAAGGTAGCAACTACGTGTATTCAATAGTTCATTAGCCATTAGCCTCAAATATTCTTAAGCGGAGGTACAAAAAAGGAAGAGAAACATAATACAGATGCTTTGTATTCATCTTCTGTCTCTGTGAAACGACTGCTTTCTTCGACTGACATTGGTAAATGATCTAATAAGGTTAGGTACACACACATGAGTATGCATGTCATGAAGTGGTAGGTGCGTTTGCAATTCAACGAACAAGGACAGTGCAGCAAGGACATGAAGACATCATGAGAAAAAGTTTGTAAGCCTCAGGGTGTCATTTGCATTTCATAATATAGGGAATGCAAGTGATAAGAAAGTTTATACGGTTTAAGTTCATGTACGGTTATAGCTGTCTTGTTAGTGTTTTGTTCTGGGGGTAGGGAATAAGGATATTTCACATTTACCTAATCACAGTTTAGTTTTCTTTCAGTTTACTACGTTGAAAGAACAAAATCCGGATCTTGATCTTACTGTATGCCATTTTGTTTAGAGAGGATTTTTCCTTTCAATATTTGTACACTGTTCGAGGTGAAAGTTTCAAAGATTATGTTTTTGCTGCTAAAATCGAATGCACGTTAACCTATGTAGTTTACATATATGAAGTTTAGCAATGAGAGTGTACTGGTCAACTGATGAATACTCTAAAAAATTAAATTATTGTCATGATCGCTGTTTTTCCACTGGAAAACTCTATTTGGAAGACTACCAAAAATATACTTGTGTGTACGGGGCAAAATGATAATGTGCATAAAACAACAGTACGCTTCCCTTCTCAATCCAGATTTGGTTCCGATGCTATTAAATCTTCTAAGAAGCTGAAAGAAACGGCAGAAAAATTACTCCATAAACTTATTATATTTTCAGCTTTTGGCACTTGTACTCATCCAAGTTCCGACAGAGGCGACATGTTGAGCTACATTAGTAGAAAAAGGATCGACACAATGATTTCATTTTATGGAACATTTGCAATCTTGGAAACCCTAAATAGGTCACGAATTACAAAAAATTGTATAAGAAAGGGGAAACAAAGGCTGAAGAAGTCATTGAGAAGAAGCACTATTTTTGACTTTTCCTTTTTAGGTCAAGTAGCATTCTATATTTTTTGTTTCATTCTAATGACTACTAGAGCGGATGCACACACGAAAGAAAAGTCCACTTCTCGTAAAAGTTGGCCACAAAATTGAGCTATTAAAAGTGCAACCGGAAGTTACAAACCCTTTACTAAAGTGAGATTCTGCCGGATTCATAGACAGTAAAGTTTGGTGTTAGATAGGAATTAAGTAAGTAATGTGTGTGATGTTCACTGGCGTATCAAAATAATGCAAAAAATCATTAAAAGAAAAACTATGAGCCATCATACACCATGTATATGTCGTATGTTCAGGGTATATCTTATCAACCTTGCCAGGATAGACTTGTACAAAGCCTGATTTCTTAGCTTTCCCAAGAATTGGCATAAGTTTTTTTATTTACCTACGTATGCGATCAGTCTTGTTGAAGCTAGCTTTTCACCCATAAAGACCCGATAATTTATCGAATGCGACGATTTCAAGATGGAAAGCTATAGTAGCTATTACATTAGGAAAAACATTTAGGAAAAATTGAATGTTTATCGTATCGACAGTCTCTAGTTTTAAAAGAGAAAGACAGCCACCCCTTCTTCAATTCCAATGGTTGCTTCCAAAGTTCGAACCAGCGGCGAATGGATAATATGTTTCGTTGTAGAAAATGCACACACAATTTTTCTTCAAGCCACTCTATTGATAATGATAGCTGAAGGATATTTCGTGTTGAAATGTTTGCGACGTTGAGAATGCATCCATTTTTAATAACACATCTCACTACATAGTTTCACTTGGTTGGTTGGTAGTTGGTTACTGTGAATGGAAATGACACAAAAGAAATGTTAGGGTTGCCCTACACGCAACTTAAATCACGGCTAAGTTACTCGTTTTTTTACCTCACCTCCGTATATGATGATGGCAGTGATTCCATGCAACTTGGAATGCGTTCTAAATGCGTATGTGTGCATGCACATGACACACCACTATTATTAGGATTACTTACTGCACCGCATTGTTCTTTCATAGTTTTTAGCACATTATAAAGGACTCTTTTATATATGCAGGAGAAAGTAGAGAGTGAACAGTTAACAGTTAGTTTTTATATCTCACAGCTCGTTTTTCTTCCTCACTCGAAAGAAGCTTCTTCTGCCACATGCACAACACAATACATTCTCCCTCATTCTATTACACATTTCTTAACTAATGGATTTGGCTTGTTTAAATAAACCATGATGAAGGAAGAAGGCTCTTCTTGAGCTCCTTTGAGTGTAGTTTGAAGACATTCCTTTTTTTGTGGTCTTGGAAGAAAGGGTTGTTTTATATGTATACCAGCTATCTCTGTTTGCACCCTTGAGGTAGATATGCGCTACGGAGGGAGCACCACTAAAAGAAATTTAAGCAAGGGATAACATCCATTCCTTCTTCGTTTTCTTTAGTGTGGTTTTAATACTGCTTTATACACACGTCCTAGCATAAAAAAGGAAAGAATGACGATGGATGGAGTGTAAATTAGAAAGTGTGGGATCATAATAAAATGTACACTAGAGCCGAAAATAGAAAAGCGTGTGGTTTTCTCTTACACATCCTTGAAACGCCTTTTATGTCAACTTTTACCTTGATAAAGTGTGAATGACTTTCGCATTATTCAAGAAAGTTTGTTAAGAACTTGATTTTATTAAAGAAAAGTCGAGTTGTGTATTTTTATACTGATACACAAGTCTCGTTGTGTATGCTGTGAGGCTCCATTCAACGAATGTGAGATGTTTGAAATAGATAGCGGAAGAGTTTGAATGGGTACTCCCATTTGAAAGCACAAGCACTTGGTTAATGACTTTCTTATTGCGTGAAAATCAATAGAAGGTCAGTGAAATGTTAATCTTAAAGTTTGCTGCTTTCCTTCATTCACCAAGTATGACGATCATTCCTTCACAAACCGCCAATATATAAAATTCGCTGATGTTCGAAAATAAGTATTAGACTTTGTAACGTTTCGTCTGAAGTTTTAAGACGATGAATGCTCCCTTTTCCTTACTTTAGTTTAAGAATCAACACATTTTCGCCTAACTTTTCCGCATAAAAGACAATGAGATGAGATCGACAAGATGCTTTCAGCGGAGGGGCAATACCCTGGCGATCCTGATCTTGAAGTTACAAGAAAATCCAACCAAATCCATGAAAAAAGGTTCACTGCCTTCTCACAAGATTCAATCTCACAAATGAGTTTTCATTACTCAACGCAATGGACGGGGAAAGCAGGGAAATGCATGTACATTTAAGAGCTATAGTTTATCACGAAATTTCCTATTATTAGCTCTCTTCCCATCTTGCATATTGTATAAGATTGTATCTTCCCATTTTTTATTCTTTGACTTAGAAAAATCTCTTTAGTGTTCGTTTGATAACTGCATAATATATATATACATTGGTAAGAGGACATTGTGAGTCGGTTGGTTTTTCCTTCCTGGAAATTATAGTACTTGCAGAGATGCCAAGACGTAATGGAAGCAGATACTGAAAAAACGAATCTATCCGAAATAGAAAGCAGAGAGGGATCCAACCACTTTTGGTTCTCTGATGGAAAATTTTTACTTGAGAATAGAACTCAAGTCCAGACCTAAAAGATAGTTTAGGTAAAGTTAGGTACATCAGCTCCCCTCTTCAGAGGTAATGATGATGATTCTGCAAGTGGGAACAGAGACAGATGCTGATTTGATAAGAAGGCCGTCGGTTGGTTGTCACTGTCACCCAGGTTTACTTTAAAAAGACAGAGAAAAGACTTTCGTGTAATAACTGGTTAGAACATTTTCCTTTTGGATTATCCCAATGTGCTAGCAAAATGTACAGATTTGATACAATTAGGTTACCGTGTGGGTGGCGACTGCCAGATGTGTTTACTTTAGAGATATACCTAAAATTCCATTTGGCCTTGGATACGCATAGTTATTTTGATCACAAAGGGAAACCCGTTTGCTGGCACTATGTTTCAATTAGTTGGAAGCTCCCGTGCTGCGAATTTCAAAAGAAGGGAGCACTTCCCAGTATTGATCAAAGATCACGGTTTTCTTTATAAATGGAAAGACATGCCGAACATATATATATGAATATAGACAGTTGCGGAAAATTTATTTTTACTATCCTTAAAACTAGCTCATATCTAAGAACAATTTTACTAGTTAACATTTTCCTGGGATATCTTTAAGCGTTGCAAGTAAATTTCTCTTATGGATTGCCTAATTTGATCGTAAGTATGGGTGTCCCTGTCAGCATTTTAAAGCAAAAACACAAGCTACAAGAGAAAGGCATTTTAGTGAGATGGAAAATGAGAGTGGGATTTCTCCTCGGCTTTACGAGTATCCCAAACCGGCGAGTTGAAAGGGGAAGGGAAAAGGCCAACTCAATTTCCTAAAAAGGACGACCCAGATGCCACAATGATAAAAGAGAAAATAATCCAAGTGAAAGAAACCGATTGGGAGTGTGAAAGGTGTGGGCACATAAATCAACTTCTTTTTTCCTGAGCTTGCCCCTTACTTTTAGCTCTAGAGGGGTGTTTCATTGATGCGTAGTATTTACCATAGGTTCCCAGCTGATGTTACTGTCCCTCTAAACTGTCACTAGTAAAAAAATAAACCACCCCTCGTGCTGTAGAGATTTCCAGTTTGAGTCAGTCCATAAATGTTCGTTTTATTTTATCACTTGACTTACCTTACTTTGAGGAAGGCTTTTTATGAAGCTATTTCCCAAAAGTAAATGTCCCTTTTAGTCCCCATATGATTTATAGTTTGCTCGAGTAACTGAAACTCTGCTGTTTTCTCCGAATCGAGTAATGACATCAACTGGGACTAGTTATGTCGGTAGGATTGATTTGTAATAATTTGTTAACAATTTTGTGAGAAAGGAACACGACAGGGAAATAAAAAGTTGGATTGCACACATCACTTCTTTTTATCTTAAACTTATTCTTATTGATAAACATGTTGTGTGAACATCGTCATGTATTGGGCTCACTCACGTAAATAAAATGATAGAAAAAGTTAATAGAAAACTGGCTGATGAAAACGTATAAGTATATATATATATATGAGAACAATGATTTTGAATAGGTTACTGAGATGATATGATATTCTAAAGACATCCCAAGGCCGGGTTGTTTCAGTAGGCCTAATTTTCTTGAGAACTCCTTCTCATGCGTGTCGACATTGTATTTATACAAAGAGGTTAGCTATGGATGTGGGCAGGCTGCTTAAAAAGTTTTCTTTTTTATTTATCGAGCAAAGCACGTCACGATTCGTTACGCTTTTGTGGAAGTATATTCTTCTGACTGCTTTCTCAACACATGATCTCTGCTTTTGAAGGATTATACATGAAGGTAGAGGAAGTTTGTTTGGGAGAAATAATAGAAAAAATATTAATGTCCTTGTGTAGCTTATAGCGCTCACCTACTTTTTATGCTTTTCCCATTTTCTGTCTCCCTTTTTTCCCTGACAATATGAAGGGGTGAAAAGTTACTTTCTTTAGATACACGTAAGGGGAAAAAAATGAATGGCCAGAGCTGAAAAGGGAGATGAACGAGGCTTCTTTTTTCTTGAGAAAGCCCACGAACTTTGAACTGAAATGGAAGGGTATTTCGGGTTTGCGGGTGTATAAGAGATCAGTTAACTACCTTTTCGTAATATATGTTAGCCTACTGCAATTTCCCCTTTGAGTATGCACATACGCAATCAGTCCATGAAATAAGTTGCAAAAAAGTAGATAGAAGACAGTAAGTGAAAGTGGAATGAAGGACCTCCGACCGAGATCTTTCCTTTCCTATCACGCCATATCAAAGAGCAGGGTCTCATTGGAAACTCAATCCTAGAGTGCCAATAAATTTGCTTTTCCTTGGCATTTCCCTGTCCAGACAAGTATTGAGAAGGGAAGAGAGAGAAAAAAGGGGAAAAATCTCCAAAGTCCAGAATGGCAGGGATGGAGAAAAAAACGCAAATCCAAATTGAGAATATCCATGAAGAGTTTTTCTTGTTTGTGTAGGAAAAGGATTTAGTTAGGTCGAGGTACTTTATTTCTTTGTGTACACGGGAATGTGCCGCCAATGTCATTTTCATGTAGGCTTTCCATTCATGCAGTTGTAGGGTATAAATATACCATACGTCTTCTTCTTCAAACCAAACCGGTTCAAACTTACTTTCTCTCAGTAAAGTTAACCCCACAAAAAGTATATTTCTTTATATCTACACACACATGTGCTTATTATATGAGACATGGAAAGTGACTAACTGAGTGGATGGACCATTTACAGAGTTGCTGAGCTTATATATTAACGCAATGTATTATTAATATTAGGTAGATTTATTTTTGCAGTGTATGCAATATACAATGTTATAATATATCACTGTTTTTTGCTAATATTAACTTTTCCATTTTCTATTAATTTTTTAAACAAAATATGAATCTGATTTTACTCCTTTTACTCCCTGATGAATCGCCAGGAGAGGTATTTATATTTAATTGCAACATGAATTTTGCATTTGTGACCCAGAAGCCAAACTCACTTTAAGTAGGGCAGTATCAAATTGAAAATGCTCATTATGCCATACGGAAACCAGTTAAGTATTATTATTAGACTACCCAAATACATAGTAGTGTGTTTACACAGGCTGAAATTCGTGAGTACATGGAGGCAGAGGCAGGCATAATAAGCAGTAGCAGAATTTTTGCAAACAGCCTCTAACAGATTACTTAGATACCTTAGACTATGCCATTATTCAAGACATAAAATGGAAAGATATAGATACTGGATAAGTTATACTATAATATAATATATCAACGCAAGGGAATAGGGAAAAAAGTCCGGGCAGGGGAGACGGAGAGGAAGCAATATCATGATGAAGAAATAACGGAACATTAGTTTTCTACGGATGGTACATACATTAGGAAAAAATTTCAGTCCCGTTCGTTGAGTTTCCTATGCCTAAAGGTTGTTCACATGCACGTGATGTTACGCTAGTAGGTACTTTTTTTTGGAAATTTTTTCTCTCCATGCAAACGTGAAAAGTCGACTCACAACTGGATTGAGATCGAGCCCTCCGTCCATAGTGATATGTGGTGGAGGAAAAATGCGTTGTACAAAATGAAATGAATAAAGGATAGAGAAATGGTGATGTTGCCGTTCACCCTGGGAAATTCATGGAGTTTTTCCGTAAGTCAACTCATATTTAATCTTTTAAGGCTCTCTCTTCATTCTCCTGTTATCGAGAGAGAAAAGAAGCGCTGGAGTTTGAGCACACAAGCAGATTTTTCTTTGCTAAGGAGAGGGGGAAAACTCTTCATGTAACTTGCTTTCATCTGATCAACAACTGTTCACACCGTGGAGGAATAGCTAGACTTGGGAGTCTTGGAACTCTACTTACTAAAAAACCTGTGTTATGGTTGAGTGAGATGTATATTCATGCTCAAATGGTTGCACAATGGTTTTCTTAACTAAGCCAGACACGAGATCAAAGTTCTCTAATTCTGATTGACTTTCTCCAAACACGCTTCATGGCTTGTTACAAATATACTTTTAGAATGTATGGGAATATGTGTATGTGCATTCTTACTAGCCTTGACGCAGCTGATTCACACTAAACATATGCCGTCAGCATAATATTGTGTAATCGCTATACCATCTACTTTTTAAAAAAAAAAGTCTTGAGATGGGATTGTAATGTGATGTGAGTAAGAAAGGACATACTAAGGACGAACCGTGATAGTGATGATATAACATGTACCTCTAGATTAGATGGATTGGTTCTTCTAGCTGTTGAGTTTGTGTGAAGAAAGTAGAGAAAGCTCAACTACGACGTACTTTCACGTCTAAAGTTGTTACTGAAAGTAAAAAAACAGTAAGCACATAAACCCTTTTCTCATAAAATTGTTATGTAAAAAGTTTCTTTCAGGATCGTTGTTTCATTCACACAGTGTAACTGGGAGTGTTGTTTTTCATCTATTTTGAAAACAAGAATAGACGTTATGTGAATGTTTTAGGACAAATAACAACAAAACGTACAAAAAACTATTTGGGAAAATATCCGTTGAACAAATGGAATAGCATGTTGACTGTCTATCTTTCGCTGCAGTTTATTTACAAAATAGGTACGTTGCATGTTTTGGTTACAAAGTCAATATATGCTTTTTCGAGTATTACGAAAAACAAATTTTAAAAATAGACACAGTCACTGTACATAATCTTCTTTTTCATTTCGATTCGAGAAGTCCAGTGGGAGCTGTCATGATTCATTTTTATGTACTAGCTTGATAAGTTGCTTCTCCGACATTAGCTGCAGTACAGTGCAACAAAAACGAGGGCTGGAAGATGATCCTTTTAGATATATGCATCCTCTGAATTCCTTCTTTATTCCAAATTCCAAAGTAACATTTTGCAAACCAACGGAAGAACGTGTACCGTAAAGCATGTTTGGTGAAGCATTTTCTGTGAGTGAGTTTCACCGTTGTTTATTTTAGGATGGAGACAGGTTCCTGAATTTTTTTGTTGTTGCAAGTATAAAAGTTAGGTATTCTGCATTTCTAGGATTCCACCTACAGCTAGTGTTATTTGTGGTAATAGTAAAAGTTGTCTGTTGTAATAAGTTTCTTGCGAATGTAAACGAAAAAGCAATCTATTGATATTGATTCCGTTTGCTTGTCAGCTTTATTATTGAGTCTAGCAGCAATAATCGAAACAATCTTTCCTCTGTAAATAAGTAATGATGCTCTAAAAAAGGAACTCGATTTATTATATATGTACACTAAAGAATGAAACAATATCCAGTTTATCATATAGGCATAGCCTTATCGTCTCGACTTGCACTTTAGTAAAACATTAAGGAAAACAATCCATTTTAAGACAGTATGAACATACGTTGTAGCAATGTATTACAAAAGCTTATTGCATCTTATCAAAATCTTAGTGTGATACTCAGAAAAGAAACGAGCAGGACTTGGCTAGCAAAAAAACTGGCAAAGGGAGTGAAAGCATAGCACCATTATTTTTCCTCTTCAGTCTCGAGTTGAATGTAAACCTCTAGACGTTTTGAATAAGAAACTAGTTTCATGTAAGACAAATGGCAGAGAATATAAATCATATTAGGCTCCGGTTTATTTACATTAGGAATTTTACGTGCATCCCTGTATCACTAGAAAATCTCGTCTACATGTATTATATACTGCACGCACTTTCCCTTTTTATGGAAAATTTAACATGAGATGGTATTATCGAATAAAATGTACGCTGGAATGTGTACTTGTAACAGAAAGGAAAATTCTGGGTAGTCACGGGCTGAAAGACACAATTGTGTCACATGTTTGGAAAAAAACTAAGCAAGAAATTGTTACTTTCCGGGTTTAGTCAGCGTAACCAGCGGGAGACTTTTGTTGCTGGTTGTGTAGAACAAGTCACAAGTTGGAAAGCATGACAGGGAAAAGAACATGAATTTTTCACGGTTGTCTGAAGGAAAGAAGGCAAATTGTACCTTTCTTGATGTATAAGATATCATGTGCAAGTACGTATGATTGCATATGGAACTGGAAAAGCTCCGGTTTTTTGTCAACAGGAATATTTTTTTAACCGAGAAAGCGAAGATGCCATATGGTAATTGTGAATGTGTAATGTTGTTTTAGTAAAAAAATTGCGGAATTTGGAAAATTGGGTAGGCAAATATGGAACGGTATGAATCCGACTACATTATAAGGATAGGTTAAAATGATTTAGAAGATGCAGTTAAAATTTATTCGCTTTTCATATACGGGGTATTGAACTTTGAATTAAGTCCACGGTTGTGACTACAGTAAATGTCGCAACTCGACTGAAAACAAAACAAATATTAAACAGAAGGTTGGATACAGAAAATCATATTTTCCAATCAATTGTGAGCTTATCAGGGTGCAAACCGAGAAATTACAAATTAATGTGTAGGAGTCAGGCAAAAATGTTTTATCTGCCTAAGGCCTTAGTGCTTATACCGGAAAATTTGCATTCATGTAGATCGTAAATAATTAATGAAATACAAAGTAAATTATTCAGCAAATTTTATGCATTCTTTTTATAGTGTTAGCCCATAATTTTTCCAGTTTCTTAAAACTAATGAATCACTTCAGACTCAGCAGCCTCAAAGAGAGGGAAAAATATCCGTTTGCAGAAGTTGTTGTCATTCTAAAACGTCAGACAATTACAAAATATTCACATGGTTGGTTCCAAACTGCAGTTCCTTTCGCTGACAGTTCCATTTTTGTTTTAGGTTAATTACCTGTACTTCCCTTTCGTTGAACTTTCAAACTAAAACACAACTATTTCATTGAGGACGTTTGCATAAACCACTTGTCATGTTAGGAAGTAATTTGAACGTACAAAATTTCGCCTCACTTCAAGAAAACCGTATCCTGTTCCCAAACAATTCCGAAACTAGAACGTTACATGTAATACATGTCCAACGAGGTGTATAAAAATGCAAGATTGCAAGGAAATGCATTTTAGTTAATTCAGTTCCAAAACCCAAGGGCTGTCACATGCAGAAGGAACGAAAAGTGACAACCCCACTAACCACAAATGTTTCCAAACAAACTTGGCATTTATCTCTTGTAAACTCATTGTCAGTTACACTTTTTTCTGATGTAAGACAATCAGGCTACTTCCTACTTTTATAAATTTCCATACAGAAAAAATTCAGTTAAATATTCATTTGAAAGTTCTTAAAGTAAAGTCCCAAAATCAATTGTCGATTCGGGGTTTTCTCTGTGAAGTAAGCCTTGGAAGATTACCTCTATTAGTACTTAAGCTTTTACTACTCCATTAGTGGAACGTGTTTCCAACTTGTCAAATGCTGGCATGAAGTACTTTTTAATGAGATTAACAAGATGACGGTTCCTAGGTAGATGTTTATATATCCACAATCTACGTATCTCCAGACTCCACAATATGGCATCCAGCCAAGAGACCATGCAATGCAACCTATTATCTTCAGCAGAGATGTTAGGAAAGAAGGGAATAACGTATAAAATGCTTGACTGTAAAAGATGTCTTTGCTGGCTTCATGCCATCATCACACAATTCAAAGATATTGCAATTACAGGATGCAGAAAATGGGAGTGCTCAAATGTGTATAGAAGTTTTTTTACGCTAATGCATGATCAGATAGCACAGATTATGTTATCTTCGATCCACTGCACTGGTGACAAAAACTTGTGAAGATGGGCTAGTTAAGAGTGTCACGTGTTGTTAATGTGAGATACGCAAGATAGATCGCAACTACTGATTGCATCCTCGTATAAAGTTTGTAAAGACATAATAGCCTGTAAGATTTAGCCTTGGTACAGTTTCGCTTTTCCACGGACTGACTTTTATAATCCTCCAAGAAAAAAAACTTCTAATAAATGAAGGATTTAAAGGATCAAGGTTGATGACAGGATGAGATCGACATCCTTAAAAATTGCTTTTTGACTGCGTGTGTTAAAATTTAGAAGCGTGTGAATTTTTCAGATAAAAATGTAAATGTCGGTAAACTTAAATGCCATCTTTACCCTTAAAGCAAACTGCATTGCTGATATGCACAACTTACAAAGTCAAAGACAAATTCAATTACACGACTCTGTTTTCAGAGTCGGCTCTGATTTGCATTGTGTTCGTGCATGAAAAGGCTTCCATCGAAGAGGGAAAGCTTCTAAAGCTCTGCTATACTATGCAGTCTGGAAGAACTATGAGAGAATTTGTGGTACCCAATAGGACATTTTTCAACCCGAAAATTGCCCATATTCAAGATAGACACCGGTGCGGTGTAAGAACACACAAGACATTTATCCCTCATGTATTGGTATATGTCTTATAAGTGTGTAGTGAATAAAAGCATGCAAAAGGTTGTCAGTTTGAAATGTTGCGCAACATTTTAGATGCATTGCATACATTATCATTGAAGAGGATAAAAGTGTAAAAAACACAACCTATGATTTGGAAAGGCATGCAAAGGAGGCAAGGAGAGAAGAGTGAGTTTTCTTGCAGGCGAATGCAAAGGGAAAGGTTCTCGTGTGTAACATGTACACCACGATCAGGACGACTGGCATAAATGCAAATGATGCAAATGTATTCAGAAACCTGGGGAAACAAGGATTTTTTGCCCAAAGTGGAAAATCTCGACATCATCATGATCATCAGAATGTTGTAATCCTAGCCATCCAACATGGCAAATGGGCTCGTTTTTCCACGGCTATTATTCAACCATATGAATTGCAACTCTTGAGACTGTTGTGTGGATGTGCACTACACACGTCTTGTGTTGTGGGGAAAAGTGTTATTATTCGTAGAATACCTAGTAAATGCATAAATGTGTACTTTATGCAATGTAATATATGGGAGGGAGTAAAAACACAAGTCTTTTCGAAACAGCTATAATAATATATTAAGATTAGATTGCTGCTTGTCGGTAGTTGGTAAGCGAGCCATTCCAATATATGCCACAGCTCTTGCTCTTTTTCACAATAAATGTGGGAAAGAGATGCTCTGTTTTCTTATGTTCTCATGTTTTCTTTAAACAAATAGCGAGAAAATATAAATCTTTTATTTTTCTCTCTTTCCCTCTACTTTTGTCTTGAGCTGGGTTCGCATTTGAACTTGTAAGTGTGGGACTGAATACGGTAGTGTTTTGAACTTGAGATTTTTTGTGCAACGTGAGCCTTGGACAAAGTCAACTTTCTCAGCTAAGAACTTGCATTTCAAGCAGTGCTTTCGAAATCTGAACAAGGGTTAACCTCCCTAGTGTTTTCTTACCAGGAAAAAGAGAGACGAGGGTCCCATCTTCGTGTTTATAAACTATAAGGATAACCGGAAAGATGAAAAGAAAGCAGAGATTTTTTACAAAGGATTTTCTCTCCAAAGTCGTCTGGGTGGAAAAGGAATACATGCATATAGAATGTGGGTGTATAGTATATCCAGAGACAAAAGTATGGATGAAGACCCATTGAGACCATTTTGAGGAATTCAGATTCGGAGTCAATGCATTGGAACTTATGGTATTGCTGGAGAACTTATATAGAGTGTGTCTCACAAAGCAATAAAACGGTTGTCTTTTGTTCTGGAGAATGGGAATTTTGGCCTTTTCTTGGTCTTGGCTATGTATACTTACTCAACATTACTTATAAGGAAGGTAGCTTATTATGATGAAAGAAACGACCAACAACCATTGGAACATTACTTTTTTGTGCGTGGAGTAAGCCATAGTGGACATTGGGATAATGGCGAATTGTCCATGGGCATATCATTCTTGATGTGATAGATACTTACATAAAGATATAAAAAAGTCATTGAAAGTGTATACTCACATGAAATATAAAAGACATACGTTTACTTTGGCGTTTTTACATTTCTCTTTGATGCCACTGATGCTTACTTGCTCTCTTGGCTTTTTTCACTATGACAGTTTTCCGTCTTCCTCTAGTTGACTTATTTTGAAAAGACAGGAAGTGCGCCGGTTGTTTGTTTTTCAGATTCTCTTTTGTTTTGAAAGCTTTGAAATAAATCGGAAATAGAGATCATGGCACTCTGTTTACGTAAAAATAACCGGGATCGTAGGACAAGAGGAAGTTGGAAAAGTATTATTTTTCCATTGACTTTTTCTCCATCTCTTTTGTTTGCGGTCAACATATCGCGACAAGATGGCGGTATTGATTTTGCACTTGTATATTCACCTTTTTTATGCTTCAATATAAAATGGGATCGCGTGGTCAACCGTAGATAAAACTAACTGGGGTCTCTTTCCAAGAAAAATGAGGATCAAATCTCCAATGGAAAATAAGCCATGTGGAATTACTGAGAAACCTACGAAAACCTTTATGGTGACAATGTAAAAACAAATGTGTTACTGTGATTTAAAACTGTGAAGGTTATATCAAGGAGGATCGATGTTTTTTCCAAATTCATGTATTTTTTTATAGGATGGACGCAAAATTGCTTGCGGAAAACCTGCTGTCAAAAATAAGATTGGATTTTTGTTTACTTCTAGGGGAAAAGTTTTATTTCCCGTGAAAAACTTCCAAATCCTCATAAAGTATATCTTCATTGGAGCAAGATGACTCATGCAGAAGACGAATAAAACGGTTTTCGGAATTTGGCAATGGGAAGGGAAGCATTATTTTGTTCAATGAACGCCAGTACCAGGCAATATTTTACCTTTATAAGATCGAGGTTACAAGATACGGAGAAATTGTCATTTCTTGTTTTCACTGATGTCCTCTTAACACACGTCAGTGAGAACTTCCTTGAAACCTGCCGATTTGAGGTTTCTATCTGGGGAAAAGTATTTCAACAGTTAAGCTTTTATGTATTACGTAAACATTCATGGTGATCATGGTACTACTCTATGTATACAGATTACCACATAGATTGCAAGAAATTGGACAATTTCCGGATTTAAGTGATTCCTCCAAGATTATTGGAGAAAAATATACACTAGGAATCCTTCCCTCGAGACATTTGGATGTCATTCCAAGGATTTTCTTTGACTAACGAGTGTATTAAATCGGGATATAAATGGTTTACTCTCAAAGTTTTCACTAAACTTTGCTGAAACCAAGAAATAAATCATAAATTCGAATGCCAAGATCAGTCGATTCAAAGTAATAATATTACACCCCCTTAGGCAAGACAAGTCTTTCTACTTTCTAAAGATTCTTAGATGAATATACCTGTAGGACTAATGCATAAATTTCAAATTCCGGCTGAGAAATGTGCTCAGGATTAAATCAAGTTGCATGTTCATTTTCTCCTACTCAACGGATACGAAGCCATTCAGGGTGAAATTTACGAGAACCTTACGCTACCCCCGGGAAACACGGTTGTGCTCCGATTTAAAGTGGATTCCCACTTTCATTTCCACTGCAAGGGAAGCGTTCTCCAGTAAAATTACACGGAAGTGTGAGCTGGTCCTCGAGAAAGAGGAGAGTTGACGGGTTTCCTCATTTTTCAGAATTTATAAGGGTAAAGGAATGTGAGAAGACGCATGTGGCTGGCGTTAGCGAGTTACATTGTACGTTTGTCTTAATAGTGGACGACGGTAACATACCATACCAACCCATATTAAATATTGTATTCTCATCTTGTGAAATTCACAAGTTTCCGCTTTTCCCGTGCAAAATGACCGTGACCAATGGGTCGGCAGTGTATTACCAACACATTTTACTTCACAGCGAGTAGTGTAGAGCTCACGCTGCATGAGGAAAAGAGTGGTTCAAGTTGCACTTGAAGAGTAAAAATGGCAAATTGCTCCTTATACCAGTCTGTTGGAGAAAGGTAGAATCTGGACAATGTAAGATGCTGTAGGCTATCTGCAACGAATTCGGGTTGATAGGATGAAAGAAAATGGAATCAAATTAAAGTGGAATATGTACATTAAAAAGGATATTATCATGCTTCTCTGCTACGATTCTTTGTGACATGGTCCCTTTGGGAAGAAATAATAAATAAGATTTTTTGGCTAACATGATATGATGACCTTAGCTTCCCTTGGCTCTGTTTTGATCAATATTGTAAAAGGCTTTTGGCTTCGTTTTCTTTCCCGCCCACAAGAGTGCCATGGAGTAATGTGCGGTCTGAATTTTCCTTTTTCTTCTCTAAAATGCCACTTTTTTGTGGAAGGGATGAGAGGAGTGGGGTCAGGGAAACTGGAAACGACACTGTATTCTTTTATAGCATCCCCACGTGCCACGGAATTCTAACTGAATTCAAAAAAAAGAAACTTTATACTCTTCCCTTCGCCATTCTATTAGTCGTAGTTCATTTCTTGAAGCAAATCAGCCCAGACGACCGGAAAGAGAAATTAAGGAAACGTGCATTGAGCTTCTCTGACATAGGCAGGATTGAATAGTCTCGGAGAAAATCTTGTGTTGCTGCATGCAGTCAATATGTTATATTCTGATTTTCCTTTTTCCGTGGTAAGTTGTGTAGAACGGTATTTCTCATTCAGCTTGAAGCACTCAACGTGCAAGAATTTCCCTGGAATTCGAATTAAATGGTTGTAGAGAAGGTTGAGTTGAGTCAAGAAGGAAAAAAGGTGAATGGGTATAATTCCATAGATGATGTAGGAGTCGTTGGAGACCCTGGAGTAGTCGTAGCTTTTCTGTACTCAAATTAAATTCGTAACATTTTGGCATGACACCAAAGGAGTGGGGAATAAGCATTCGACGTCACAATCTGAAAGCAAATTGGCCATCGGTCATAATTACTTTAGATGCCTGGGGACCCATTACCTCTTGTGGTGAGTACTTGTGGAAACAGCAAGTACTTCACCAATTGCACGTAACAGAACTTCCCGTCTGCATTGTATTGCATGACTGCCATGTTCAGTAAACATGGAGAGAGGAAAAGTGAAGTGTGCAGAGAAGTTGAAAGGAAACAGTGGTAGAATCTATATTCACTTGTTTACGCACCCTCCTTCAAATACGTAAAAGTGTGCTTCTGTCGAGACAAGTTAATTGACAAAGAACGATTGCCTAAGCATCAGTTGTAAATTCCACAGTGAATTTCTCCAACTCGACTACACAACCAGCTCATGGCTCCACTGTGGCAAAGTCAGCAATCAAGTCAACTTTTCCTGTATTAGTTGAACTTGCAACAAACTGGTTTGTGTTGACATTCACTTGTCTTGTTGAAGTTAACACCGGAAGCCACATGTTCGCTTTTGACAGGTTCACAATGAAAACTATACAAAAAGGATCTACATGTGATGCAACAAATATCTCGAGGGAGGATGAATCAAACGTTGGGTAATCTGGTTTTTGTAAATATGTATTTCTAGTAGGAAAATATATTGTAAACAAATAGACGGTTATTATGTAACATTGTGGTGAAATGCAAATTTCTATGACACATCTGCCTGGGAGGAAAAGCAGTTTGGTAAAAATGTCAGTACAAAGCACAATATCAGATAGACTAGACGCCATATGTGTTTCCTTTTTTCAATACTTCTCCTAGTTTCGCACATACTGTGTAGCTCGTGTCTCACGTTGTCTAGAAGTTGTGCGTTGTGCGTCTACATTTCCGTCTGGGAGTTTGTTTTTGCTTTGCTGGATGCTATTATGGAAGTCGAGACAAATTTACAAATGCCACTTTCTTCCTCCACTTTCTCTACTTCTTCCCATCCATAATGCATTCTTTGTGCTGCTTTCTCCAACGTGCTCAGCACATCATAGGATTTTGTTAGTATGCCACTGATGTGAATGTAAACATCACAAAGTGAGGATTTCCAGAATACACGGTGGCCACAGTCAGCTTCATCATTTAAGTTGGGGTGTAAGAGAGAGAGAAAAAGTAGTTGAGTTGGCGTGGCAAACTCTTTGTCTTTCCTGGCCACATTTTCTCTTTGTGGACGAAGTTATGTCTGCGTTAGTGGTTATCTTGATGTGGATTTAGGAGACTATAGGTGCTTCTTAGAATGCGTATGGGTTATGACATGTAAGTAAACATATAGATGTTGTGTGTGGTTCTGTGTGTTTTAAGAATTCTGATCTTGTACTGTCTCCCAGAAAGTGCTAACAACGGACTGACTCTGAAAGTTAAAGTTGCAATGCTAATGACATGATGATAAAGTTTGGCCAACTAAAGAAAGGGGCAACGTATGAACAAAACTAGATGAGTAACTTGGTTAGAAGAACTTTGAGCACTTTACCAACTCCAATTATAGAGGTGCATGTTGGTTTATATTAAGAGAAAGCAAAAGTGAACCTTTCCAATGAATAGGGGTTTTGTTATCCCCTTCCTGTATAAAGACATGACATGCGTTACAGGAATTCAAGAACTGTCTCGTTTACTCACATTCAGCGTTGAACAGAAATTTTACAAATTTTCTATTTATGTACTAGATCCTGTTACAGGAGTACATTTATGTATATTATTAACGTGTTCAATGTATATAACTAAATGCAGTGTTAATAGAACGTTGGGCATATATTTACTTTTGCTTTGTATTCCGAGTCTAGACTGGGGTCATTAAGTGAACGAGCTCGTGAAGTAGCTTGCTAATTTGTTACAAAATGAGACGGAGTTCATTAGGAAGAATGGTGCATACACACGAAATTGTCCGGCAAGTGTATTTATTAACCACAATATCTTGAAACTTCATTAAAATAGGCATGTTTATTATGTATTTGTGTATATTCATACATGAAAGCTTGAGTTTTAATAAACTTTTAAACTTATCAGGAGTCAAAAACATAATCAACTATATTCAAATAAGTTAAAATCGTGTGGTTTTAAAGTGTGATAATGTCTATTTTCGCGCCTGTCAGTATCTTTTAAAGTTTTATTAAAAAGATATTTTAAATATTCATTATTTTTAATGAGGTGACATGTTTAAATATTGAGAATACTTCAAGACAGGAATTTTCTTTCCTATTCAAATATCTTAAAGTATGTCGTAAGTCTGACGCTGCAATAATTAGAATCAAACAGGATTTGACATGAACCTGGACGTTCATTTTTTTTTAAAAATGTCGGATTTTAAAAAATCGATCAATATATGACGAAATTCCGTCTATCTGCAATGTAACGTTGATATGAAGTTGAAATTGAAGCTGCTCAAAAAATTGATACAGATAATTTTTCGACTAGGTTTTCTAAAGGAAACTTTCAATTGCTCTTACATCTTTATAATTCTCTAACTGATAAAAACTTTACGGTTATTTGATTACTTTGTAAAAAAAATGATTTTATAAAGCATGCTGAATCTCAAAAAATATTAAGAGGAAATATCATCTGAGTATACACTCCAATATTTCTCGAATATTCTTAAAAAGCTATAGAATTTCCTATAAAAATCACCAAAGAAGCAAGATCAAAGGGGTAAAATGAGCGGATGACGTTTCGTATGAATACCGTCAAATTTGAAAAGAGTATTGATTTAATACATAAACATTCAAGACTCTGTAAGAAGCCTCAGGTTTGCGATGCTTACTCCAAAATCAAGAACAGCAGCTCTTCCACGTATTCCCTTTGTTGTGTAGGTCGATGTACTCAAATAAGTCTCGTTGTTTTTCTGTAATTTTTTCCATGGTATATTCGCAATCTTTTTATGACTAGGAGGATTATATTGCATATTAGATTTTCAACGATGACTACCAGCGGGCTTTACATACAGCCTGAAAAATTACAGCTATCTTAGTAGGCTTTGAAACTACACCGATGTAAAAATTCTCCTCAGGGAATAAGTTTTAGAAAGCAATACCAACAGAGAATAAAGGATTATTGGAATTTATACATGTTGCTGACAACTGATTCAACAATGTGCTTGATATAAATACAATTTTCCTTTTTCCAAGTAGCCGTACTCAGATGGTCATTGCCTGAGGACATTTTTAGAAAAGGAAACGAGTGGGTTTGGATTGAAACTTGGAGGAGGTTTCACCTGGAAGCTTAACTTTGTAAATTATAATGTTATTAATACAACAATCCAACCTATTTATGTATTCATACAACTTTTTACATCAACTCAAGTTTACGCAAGATTATTTGGTTTGTACTGGAATAAATAATATGATGTGAGTTGTGATAGGAAATATGAAATGCATGCGCCAAGGAACAGCATTTGATCTTTCTTGCGTAAGATAATTATTCACCGTTCTTGATAAAATTATGAAATAGTGGTAGAAGTGGAGGTAATAATTTCCCTACTACATGAATATATTTTTATGTATGTAAACTTCAGCTCCAGGGATTTCTAAGAATTTTAAGCACAATTATGTCAACGTAAAACGCACATAGTTTAGTTCTATTTTTTGTAAAGGATAAGCTTGCAAGACCTACTTAAGCAGGCTCACATACAAATCCAAGGATTTCCTATGAATTCATTTTCCCGAGTAATTTACTAAAGGCAATATCATTTATTTCACTAAGGAACAGCATTTGATCTTTCTTGCGTAAGATAATTATTCACCGTTCTTGATAAAATTATGAAATAGTGGTAGAAGTGGAGGTAATAATTTCCCTACTATATGAATATATTTTTATGTATGTAAACTTCAGCTTCAGGGATTTCTAGGAATTTTAAGCACAATTATGTCAACGTGAAACGCACATAGTTTAGTTCTATGTTTTGTAAAGGATAAGCTTGCAAGACCTACTTAAGCAGGCTCACATACAAATCCAAGGATTTCCTATGAATTCATTTTCCCGAGTAATTTACTAAAGGCAATATCATTTATTTCACGCATATCTGACTCCACACTAACAAAACTTTGTTCAGCTTTTTGCTTGTCAATCAGTCCATTTGTCACGGTGCACCCACGCAACAAAGTAACACCATAGTAGAGCAAAAAGTACTTAATAACCTGCTTCTCTGATGGCTGAGTCTAGAGGAAGTGAGTAACTTTTACTTATAAGAAAGTTACAAAGAAAACCTCCTCAAGCTTCCCATCCTCACTCAACTCACTTACCCTTGGCAATAATGGAGGCAATCAAGTAAACAACCCTCCACAAGCCCTTTCCAATAGGAAGTGGGAAGAACTTGGGGAAAAAATACTGCGGCAAGCTACACAAATTACGGCATTATCATCCTCGACATATTCTTCCTTCTCAGAGTCAAATGCAGGAAAAGCTTCTGGAGGGAGTAATGACATTAACAGGAAGCATGGTGGAATATGAAGTGTGCATGGGCTGTTTTACCATGATTATGATGAGAGCAACCCATATATCCCATGTACACGAACACGCACATATATATATATTCTTTCTCAGGAGAATAACTCTCGTGGAGAATCCCTTAGAGTAAATATTCTAGCAAGGAAAGTCAAGACAAGAAAAGACTGCGGAAATATATGTGGCTTATAGAAGAAATATGAACTTGTCACAGGATGGAAATGCATGAGAGAAAAAAGGAACAAAAAAGGGAAACTTTTTACCGCCACGTATATTTGTAGGATGAAAGGAATGCTCTTATAGTAGAAACGGGATGACAAGGAGGACAGAAATACTGCTGCTTTGAAAATGAGACAAATGTTTATACGGAAGCTGCTTGCATTCTCTCCACGAGGTGGGCACTTACACACATGCTTTCTTCGAAGGGAAAGCAGTTTCCTCACCACCGAGTGCATTTGCCATCTGCCAATATTTCTCAACTTTCCCGAAGCCCCCACCGAGACAAAGTATTAGCAACCATTTGTACAAGCCGTGGACTGAGACTTGCTACAAAAAATGTGTATCTGTACTCAGGATAAAACCCTGTGATTGCAAACGGTGTGCTGTTTTTCTTGCGAGTATTTGAGAAACCAAATAAATACGAAAATTCCCTTTTCGTTTTTTTTTCAATTTTTTGCGTACTCTACGGAACAAAGAGCGTGACGAGTGTGCCGACACGCGTAACGCAATGTAACGAGCGACAATATATCTAAGAATATATTTACTTACATATCTATACGTATTCTGCGATAAAAACCAAGGTTGAGAATAAAGGACCGTTTGTGGAAAGGATTGGGGTTCATTTGTCGACTCGTGTCTCCACTGAAAATTCCTTTTCGATATAAATCTAGTTAAGTAATGCGCCAAGTTAACCCAGGCATGGAGGTTCTCTCAATGTAGTATTATGGTAATGTCGTTTAAAGCGTGGAGTTGGTTAGGAAGCTCATCACCATCCCATGAGTAGCTTTGTCGTTATGCACTGCATTTTCTTCACATTTTTGGGGATGAATAAGTACCATCGTCTATGTCATTTCAAGCCGAGAAAGAAGGGGAATAGAAAAGGTGGAGGTGGAGATGTAAATATATATGCATCAAAGGATGGCTTTTTATTTGGGATGCTTTGGGGCTTTCTCTCTGAGAGGTTATATTACAACACTCTTCCACTTCTGGTTTGATGCATTAGGTGTATTTTACGGTTTTATAATCGGTCTATTTTCCCACAGTCGAAAGCTTTCATGCAAAAAGCACGCATGTGAACTTTTTATCATGTTGGTTGCTCGTGTAATTTCAGTGTTATGATTTACGATGGGATTGCTTACAATGCTAGAGGGATATTATTTAGAAAGCCGAGATGCAGTCAAAATATGAAGTAATGGATCGGTTTTTGTAGTATAATTTTAAAATAATATGTGAGTTTTGAGTAATGCCCTTTAGCGATTTTCTCCATCGGTTGAATTCAAAATTACGCTAGTTTGATTACCAATTAATTAACGTTGACTCTCATTTTCTTCAAGGTTTAATTTTGAGATTAAAACCATTTATAATGAAACTAGTGTCTCGTTGAAATCTGCTAAATGTGTCACTCCCTATTTGAAACAAACAAACCAATCAATATGTCTGCTTGTGCTCTGTTTCACTCTACAGAGCCAAACTAGCAAGAAAGCTGTCACAAAATAACTTTTCTACAATGTCACATTGACACTGGTTGAAGCTGAGAGAAAAAATAACTCGCGATCAGTATTTGAACTCACGCCAAAACTAGGTCAGTTTGCTCGTCTTCCTTGCCATCATTACCATTATTATAATCACCTACATCTTCATCATCTCGACCAATATTATCCCTTGCCTTCCATAAATCGTGAATGGATTGAGAGTCTCATGACCTGAACCATGTGACCCAAATAAATCCTGTCTCTCTCTCCCTTTTGTCCTCTTCCAGAAAGGGATAGCGTCAAGCTGGAAATGACATGAAGGGAATCCAATGCAGCCGCCTTAGAGAATGACTATCAATAGCTGTTGCAGTTAGAGCGCTTTTCTCCAGTGGAAAGTCATAGTGCAGACGAAGCTAGTAATTTTATTCAATTGACCGATTCTGCTTTCTTGCACATAACATGCTTCCCTTCTCCCTTAACATCCTCGTCCTTTCTTTCGTTTTCACAGAGAAAATTCAATTTCTTGCTTGAGACCATTCTCATGATACGCTGAACACAGTTTTGTATTGAAGACAAGATGAGTAAATGTAATTCTAGTTGGGGCACTGCTGCTCTCATAAAATACCCTATTGAATCCAGCTATAGGTATATCCTGGATTCAGCTTGAAAAAGTAGAGCAAATGAAAGGACGGGTTCAAGTGAAAAACAACTTTTACTTAACGCACCTCCAGCAGAAGTGCACCTATTTAAACTAGAAGGAAAAAACTTCAAATTGTAAAGTATATGGAAACGATTTAGTGCGAAATGGTTTACTGCACACGCAGTTTGCACTCTACTTTCCTTAAACAGGGTGTACCTTAGCTAGTCAGAGTGAAAATAGTGTGTATCTGTTCATTGCACCGGCTCATTCATTCGACACGGTTTCCTTCCCTCTCTCTGACCCTGACTGACTATTCACAATTCGCAAAGGTAAAAGCAGTAAGTGTGAAAGGATAATGGTAATGGTTGACTAGTATCGCACAATAAAGACCTTCATATACCCAGATACACTTTGTATGCAGTCGTTCACCCACCAGAATAATATAAGACTCCGATCTTCTCAATCGTAATAGCCATAACCATTGACGAAAAGGCTCTCCAAGGGATAAGCAAAGAAAAGGAGCCAAGCCAACCTTTCAAAGTTGGAAGGGAAGAAGACGTTCCTGTTCTGGGTTAGTAAAGCAGAATGGATTGGTGTGGAATGTAACATTTTTGTGATCTTCAACAGATAAAACCTTTTATATACATGAAAATCTTTCTTACAAAACATCATTATTATGTTCGTGTTTTACAGTCGGGGAGTAGACACATTCCCGAGAGCCTTTCATACTCGTGCAAGCGTGACTCTGTGAGTATAGATAGTAGCAAAAGGAGTATTTCTTTTACGAGTCTTGTTCATGCACTAAAGTCCAGTTTCATGGCTCCAATTCCCTCTTTCTTTACGGAATCAAATAAAAAAGTTATAGGTGATAGGAGTGAAGGAGAAGAATGATGTGTGAGATGAGAAGAGTGCACCTCCTTTGACAATACTATCGAGAGGGATCTATATCTTTGGTACAATGGAATTCCATGATTGGTGACTTAAACAGGCTTGGGATGGAAACTATGGAAAGCAAAGTGTGGTAGTGATTCTTAGGCGGAGAAGGATACTTTTTTATAACCTTCCTATAAAACCCTTTTCATTCGATTATGGTAAAGTTTCATTTCAAATATCAAGTACATTTTGGAATGAGAATAGTCCTTTTGTTAATTTTAACTAGAACATTGAGCCGAGCCCCACCAACTGGGAACATGTAATAAGAGGAATATATATGCGAGTTCACACTTTTGTGCACTTGAACAATGGGTTTTATATTTAATACATGTTCCAGCGCCAAGGGGGAACTAATCACCAAATACATTTTGGAGAATGCATTCAGAGAAAAACAACGAGTCACATGGTGCCTGACACGAATTTCCCGGGATGGGAATGGATATGCATTTATCTGCAGTAATGGCAGCCGTCTCAGAGCCATGGTTTGTCTCTGCCCGACCAAGATGAATACCGTGAAAGCAAGCAGGTGCGAAAGTTGCCTCATATAACAAACGAGAGGAGAGTGTGCTTCTAGGTATATTAGTCCCGTGACACGGAAAATTATCTAGGTTAAACACATCCTACATGCTTAGCGAAGCGTAAATGAGCCTCCATAGAGTGGAGAGTTTGTGTATTAAATAGGTTTACAAGTGCCTGGCGGGAACAACAGGGAGGCTTTTTTACATTAATTAATCACACAGTCAGACAGATCGCTTACTGTGAGTTAAACAGGCAGTGCTCTTTGCTTTACACAACATTTGAAAAATATATGGCAACGAGGTCTATTCCAATAATGTAAAATAGACAATTTCATAGAAGGGATGACGTCTTTGCAGAAAAGTCATTCACCGAATGGGTGTCTGTCTAACACAGGCGTTCATATTTCATTGACTTCTTTGAAAGCAAACTGGAAAGTCTGAAGCGGAAAAATACATTCTTGCGATGATTATAATGATGACAATTGTAGAAATGTACTTTATACTCAGTTCAATAGATCATTACTATTAGACGCAGACATAATAAAGTATGCTTCCTTCTACCTAAACGTAATTATTTTCGTATTGTAAGGATGTACACTATCCGAGAGAAATAGTGGCAATATTTGAATTGTTCGAATAATAATAATAAAAGTGCCAACTGTGAGATAGAGAATATAATAGAAATCACAGTAGTAGGATGAAAAAAGCTCTCCCTCTCTCTCTCTTTACTTATTAGTTGAAGAGACTACGGAGCTCTCTCTCTCTCTTTCTGTTCCCGAACAATGATCAGAAATAGCTGCCATTAAAGGAGGAGAGGAGACACATCTGAATAATGAGAGGTATTAGAAGAATGGGAAATGTAGATTTTGTGATTTCTCAGCTCTAAGCTCAACTTGACTGTTGGCGCTGACTGTTGTAAATGTGAAGAATAATGAGTGAGTGAGGAAACGTGGTTTTCTCTCTTGTTGAAAATTAGGAGTCTTCCTGTTAATTCCACTCCTAGCCTTACTTACACGACTTCTCATTCACAATCAGTCATCATCAGCATCATCGTCACAGTTGTGTTGAGTGTCAGCTAGTTTCCTCCTGGATAGAAGATACTTTTGCTTGACAAGTGATTTGTCTGTGAGAATCAAAGACTACTTTCTATGTAAAGTAGTTCTCAGGAATTGTTAGCGGTTCAGGAGGGAATGTGTAAACTTTCCTGTGGTTTTGTGTGCGTGTCCTAATGCGTGCATTGGCTGTGCCATGGATGCGGGCTTGATAGCATGTATGTTTTATATTCTTTTGAAACTCAAAGAAACAAAAAAAAGTTTCTTACTCTTCATGTCAATTTCACAAGTTATCTCTCACAATTGTAGCGCTCTTTTTTTCTTCATCCTTGATCCCATTTTCCACTTGGGATGAACTATATAAAGAAAAACTGGTGGGGAATGGTGATGGATATAAATTAAAGAGTGTTGGGGAGAATTGTGGATTGATTTGAAAGTGTATACATGGTGAAACGGTGTATTGTACGGAAGTCAAAGTCACGCACGCCCGCACTTTGTTAAATATGGATGTATGGAGCTCAAATGGGGTTATAATGGTATATATAATGAAAAGGAAATTGTACAAGTGCGTACAGGCTTTTGTGTGCTTGTGAGCAAGGAAAAAATGGGTTTTATCCTATACCTTTAACTATGTATAAGTTACGCTACATTGTAGTATATGTTTCAACATCAGACAGTTTTCTCAAAAAAAGTCAAAAGCCTGTAAGTTAAGATAGTATCGATGAGAGGATGGCTCCAAGAGGTTTTTATACCAATGTGGGATCGGTTACTTTCTTTAATTCATTCTCCTCTCTCATAACCTCACTTCCGTTAACTGTTTCTTCGTACTTATTTGATAGATTGAATACATTCTTCATTGGCCTGGTAGAACCTTTTGAATGGTGGATGAAAGCACGTGAAAAAGTTTTTCATCGAAAAGTTGCTTCACTCTTCCTCTCCTCTATTTCCCTTTCTTTGCTCAGCTTTCCCAGGCGAAATAGAAACACCACCGTTTGACTAGTATTGCTTTTATATTGAGCTTTCTCGATTGCTTGCTTTGGAGAAGAAAAAAAATGTAGAATGAATACGGAAGCGGTAACGCTGAGTAAAAAGAAAATGTAATATAAGTACGTGCATTTCAGCTCTATATAACTTTATAACTTTCATCAGACATACATTAAACGAAACATCTTTTTTATCTGTCTCTTGAGGAGCCAGCCAGTGGTTATATGTTTGCAATGTGGGAAATATCTTCTGCTACATAGGCTACCTACGTTGTTTCTATCGTCGATGTTTCTTATGGGCTTTTTTTCAATCTCGTTGTTTCCACTTCCGTTTTGTACAGCAGCTAACAATAGATTATGAGTTTTTCCAATGAAGAAAAAAAATACCAGGAATTTTTTTCTGTCTGAGTTAAAAATGTAGGAGAAAGACAATATGACGCATGATTTTATACACCGCTAAACTTTCTCTTAAACTGCTATTGCTACTCGAATCAAGCTGGTCCAAGTAATACAATTCCAAGGCTAAATCTCAATGTTTTGTATTCGTGTTCAAAATTTGTATCAGTTGTTGTGAGCAGTAATGGGCAATTTACGAAATGACTCATCCCATTTCGACTAGAATATCGGTTTGAACTGTAGCCAAAACCGGTGCACTTGATGCAATTGCATTATTCGATGTAATTAACCGAAAGTGGAATGAGATGAGATAAAACAGTTTTCTCCTTGCAGTGTGCAACATAGTAAAGTATACTGCAAGTGCTAAAGATAATATCAACCAAATCTCTTCCTTATTTGGTGACAGTATGCCGGCAGTTTTCAGAGTGAACAGAATTACTTAAACAAATTTCCTTCCTCGCTTAATCTTGCCATTTAGTATTCATATGCATGTATGCATTTGTGATTATCTTTTCAATGCATCGTTCAATTGCACCAACTACTTTATTCTTCCAGAGCGATATTACTTTGAATTTCCCATTATTGCAGTAAAAAGGAAATGTCTTATCTATTTCATGTCGCCTGCAAGCTGTGTGGAAATCATGCTTTTTCTCCATACCTATGTAGTTTTCTCCAAGATCAAAGCAGCTTCATTGACTTGTTCCTTTCATACTAAAAGACTCGCCGAACCATTAATGATGGACTTTCTGCTTGAAGAAAAAATACGCAGTGGAACGTGGCACGTACATAAGAAAAAAGATATTTTCCCGTTCCCCACGGAAATGCACACAGATGAGACACAAGCGCTTAGCCGAAAGCTAGAGACGTAGTCCACGTGCAAAAATATTACATAGACATGGACAGTCCGTACCATCTCACTCTTTTACTCTAATAGAGAAGAAAAGCGTAAAAGAAGTGTCATCCAAAAAGTTTTACAAGAGTTGTTCACTCACATCACACAGCAGAAAAACTCTCTCCTCAAATCATACCCTTTAACTGCTTCATCTAAAAATCTGGCCTACTTGTTCTATTGCCATTCTGTTCTGATGTGATGTCCTTCCACCACGCACGGTATCTTCATCTCTGTATCTCTCTCCTTCACTGTATTTTCCTGTGAAAGACGTACTGGAAAAGTAAAAGCAATCCAAACTGAGAGAAAAGTCTCCATACTTGGTTTCCCTATATTACTTACTGCTACACTGCATCTTCCATTCAAGTCAAGCCAACTATTTGTAGTATGAGTTATAGAAATCTCCATTTTTACGCATTACATCTTGGATTGCCTCTTTTCCAACAGAGAAATAAAAGTAGTCTGGTGACTTTTCTAGCTTCTATGTTACAATCTCCACTACCGTACACACACATTGTGTCCAACTGCTCTTACAGCGGCGGCATGGTCATGGTCGTTGGTCTTTTTTCTAAAAAGAAGGACTTTAAAAAGGAAGAAAAAAATCAGCTCAATCACATCATGGCCAGATTTCTCGAAAAGAATAAGAATAAAGATTTGGTCAAGGAAAGAAGAGCAGCAGAATAAACGCTACGCTAGCAAAGAAAGCTGCAGTCAGCAGTCAGAAAAAGGCCAGACTGACTGAATGACATAATATAACATAGATATTATGAGGTAGATTGCTTTAACGTATCCCAACTCCTATTTCGGTTCTAGTAGTTGCTGTCATCCTACGGAAAAAAATCTTGCGACTTTCCTTTTCTTCGTTTTCGGGATGATGTCGATTGTCATCAGGGCCATTTCGTGCTCAGCCACTTAGTTAATGTTCCTAGTTTCATTTTATCCTACAATATTATGAATGTATGTGGATGGCTCCTTAGGTTATTTGGACAACTCATGCCATCCAACAAGTAACACTGACTTTTTTTGGTTAGATTCCCATTTTATTGTTTTATATGGCAAGTATCGGCAAAAGCAAATTTTCTCTTTAGCTACGCTACATGACGATCTAAAATATGGGCATTTTTTTATTTGCACACTCTAAGCTATTTATACTTAGCCTGTTTCTTGTAGATGGGCTTCTTTTCATTTTCTTGATAAGCATCATTGAACATAGAGAAGGAAATAAGGGTATTCAAGATGAGGAAGATGCTTTATCGCAATTTCGCAATTTTGAGACAAATCATTGAATTTGAATATTATGTCGTTTTCGTTCATTTTTTCAAGCAGCTATACGATTCCATTTCTTTGGAATTCGACATCCGACATTTCTCGAAACTAAATTGGGTTTTTTTTCGTAAATTTTTCTGCTCCTATATTCTTTCCATTTTATTGGATACTTTTTAATATTATGAAAACTCTGGAAAATGTTGAAATACTAGGAGAATTGCATGATTCTTTTTGCCATCAGAGTTTGTGCTTTCCATTTCCACATACGTTTTACTTCATTGACGAGAGCTGAAAGTCACACGACGATCACAATATTCCCAGTCGAGGAGACAATCACACACCGAGAGATCATTGACTTTTTCTTACTTGACTGCTCACACACCTTCTAGAATTTTCCCTTTGTCGTCAAGTAAAGTTGCATACCTTTCCTGATGAGTTTCTGCTGTTTTTCTGCTAGAGAAAGTAACGAAAACGAAGGGCCTTGCTTATCCTTACAAAAAAGAAGACATACAAAAAACATTATTCACCTAAAAGAACACATTCGATTAAAATCATTTTCACTTCTGTTGATAAACTCGAACTCACAGTTATGCCCTTGGCATTTCCTGTCTGTTGTTTAGAAAGACATTCGCTTTATTTTGCATCCCAAATTTTCAATTAAGATCTGCAAAACATTGCAATTCCAAGTATTCCAACCTTTCACTGTGTAAGTAGTAGTTCATTATCTGACCAAAACGCTTGACGGACATTTGTACATCCTATTAGCACAAATTTCAACTTCAGTAGTTCACTCCTGCTCCAGCTTAAGAGAAATGCTGAATTTTTATTAGTTTTAAAAAACAAGTCAGCAAAATAAGTTTTGTTACGAGTCACAGAAGTGTAAAGGGGGTGTGCATAGTTATACATGGATGGTTTCCTATTACTGAGTGCAAATCCTTTGCTTATACAAATCAAAGCCCATCGCCCTGGCCTGTCAGCAGTTAAGTTTCGTAATGCAGAAAATTCTTGTATACGCTATGCATCCACTCTACAAATGCCATGCTATTTCTTTTGAGAAGATTTTTTTCTGCTAGCTCAGTTAAGGGGAAGGGCATACAAAACGAACTCATTCATGCGTAATGCTCCATTTTCGAAAGTAGAATTGTGAATGTTCCTCAAAGAAAAAAGTTGTTGTTATACCCGAGATAATACCCAAGTCAAGGCAGTATTTTTTACAACCATTCATTCGTTTTCGTTAGAGTGATGATACAGATTTTGTTTGAGATATGCGTACTTATATAGCCTCTTGTGGAAATATATTACATTCATGCATGTATAAGTATGCGGGGAATATATTTATTCTCAGAGATTTGACTTTTTGCAGCTGCACTTGCTAACACATTTATTTAGGGCGAGGAAAGAGACAGGAAAACTTTTTTTCCTTTCAGCAGATATGGATAAAGAAAGCGGAAAGTGAAGGAAAGAAAGGAGGAGCGTAGAACGTAAAATGAATTTGTAAATCGTCATCTACCTACTAAATATATGATATATAAGAGGAAGGATTACATGCAGTTACTTGAATATTAGACACCTACTTTTCTCTTTCTCTTGACATACTGACTAAATCAGTAAAATATATGAAGGTTACAAATATATCACACGTTTCACATAATAGGCAAAAGCGAAAGTCGTAAGATTATACTATGATTCGTTTCTACTTCTCCACTTTCTTTTTTTTCTCTCCAATTCCTCCGGATTTGGTTTGCCAAGTCTTGACATGTGATGACACACCAGAAATTGTTCCATATCCTTCACCTCTTCTCCGCCCACTAGTAGAGTTAGCAGTCAGTCAGTGGGATAAAATGCATGTACTCTTTATACACATATTTTATCCTTGTGATTTTTATAGTCAGTGCTTGTGCTCTCTGCTCTCCTCGTAAAACACATAATAGTGACGGGGGTGCACATAAAACCCCAAGTTAAATCTATATATGTACTGGTATGTTTGCTCTATATCTCATTGTGTCATACACTTAGACATTTCCACTGTATGCATTTTTTAGATATATTCACACTATAAATGGATCCGGATGAACATGGAGAGTGCCTACTTCATGGAAAATGCATGTTTCTTCCTGCTCACTCTTTTTTTTAGCTTCTTCACACATTTCTTCTCCAGCTTGGCAAGCTAGGTTTCCACTCGTGATGTGGTTCTTGTAGACAAGAATACTGATTCAGGAATGGTGATGATGAAGAGGCTCAAATGCTTTCTTCATGTTATGCCGCTGTGTTTTGTATCCACGCATAAAGCTCAACGTGCGTTGGTATCTTATACACTTAGGAGACAGGAAGATTAGTTTTTCCTTACTTTCCTCTCCTTCAGGGCAGCCATAGCTGCCTGCTCAAACACAATTTTCATGCTCATATTAGCCCATACTTGGCAGTCACCGTGTTTCTTTTAGCATAGATTTTCAATTTGTTCTCATTTTTCACTTTCATGTTTACCAAAGTGAAAAGGAGGATAGATTATGATGTGACGAAGATGGGAATGAGAGCACACATGCATTACAAACAGCTCACTATTCTTTCCTGATTTTGGGTGATACACTCATGATATATGACGGAAAAGGTGTGAGCTGAGTACTCAAAATATGTAGAGACATTAGTTGCATGTCGTTCAGATCAATTCTTGCTAAAACCGTCAGCAAATAAAGGGGAAAAACCTGGAAACGAATAATGGAGAATGAAAGTAAGGAAACTTGTCTTGAAATGAAACATTTTCCATTATTCCGAGAAAGTATAAGAGATACTTGTAATGTTTCACTTGGTCTTTCATCTCTTGTGCTTTTTCCTTTGTACGGAAGCATTTCAATCCCTTCATGTGTCATCTTTGGTGTCCTACATTTTCATGTCGTAAGGTACATGCGTGTATGTGAAGTTTGATTTAGTCCACAGTCCACCAACTCACTATACTTTTCCTTCCTTTCTTGTCTACTGTTTTTTTGACATATGTGGGAAAAAGTTTGAGACTAGCTGTAGGTCTATTACAGTGACCCGAAATAGCACAATAGAACACGGGTAATTGCTTCTCAAGGCGGAAATCGCTAGCGGTTTGCTGTATTTTGAACTGCTGTACGTTCCCACACTCGTTGCGTCAAGACAATTCCAGAGTTGCCAAATGATGCGGTTAATATGCTCTACTGGTAGTTGTTGAACTGAACATAAATCTATATTAAGGTTTACTTACCACATTTCATGAATATCACTATTTGACAAGTTTTTTGATTCGTTAAGACAAAATGAAACTAGTTGTAAGAAGTTGGCTAACTTATGGGCTTTATACAATCAAATCCCAATTAACGACGAATGTAATAGTAAATGTACTTTTATGAAAGTTAGGTTAAACTTTTCGAATAAAATGGACATTCTCGTTTAGCGTGAGAAAACAAGTTCTCATTAAGGAGCTCCGTACTAATAACCTAGAGACACGTGTAGAGGAAGGATTTTCTAGGTAGTTATTTGAATATCTTCTCACTTTCCTGAACTGCCGTTCTTGAACAACAATATCTGCTACAACTTTTTTGCATGTTAACACAAGAGTAACGACAATTCTCCATGAATTCAAGAAAAATGCTTCTTTAGTTTAAATTTGTGGTGAAGGTTTCCCCTCCTCCTATTCCTGGATCATTGCCGTATTCTTGGAAAGATAATAACTGTCGGGTGTCCATTCACCCTGTCACAAGCATTATTTTACACAACAAGAGGATACAAAATGGAAGACTAGATTCCACGTTTTACAAGCGCTCCCACTGTCTTCGCTACTGGATAGGATATATTTGCCTTATAATCTTTTTTTGCATAGAGGGGAAGAAAAGTGAGCTCGTTATTGCTGCAATAAATTAACAAAGCTTTTTAACAACTTTCTGGATACTGCTTCCACCACATTGAAACTTTTTAAACAAAATGGGGTACTTGCCATTGCCACTCAAGACATCCTGTTCTACGAACGACTTTTCGTAATGCTTTTCCACGCAGATGCGTAAAATCATGGAGACACGAAAGGAGAGGAGTAATGGTCACATAACGCATTGCATTATGCATGTCGCTGTACGCAATTAAATGGAAAAGAGTACAGGCTTCTCCATTCCTAGGGCAAAAAATACTATTTTCTCTCATTTTCTAGTCTAGTCGGTTGGTCAAATAGAAAATGCAAATTGCCATCCAGTCGTTGTTTCGTTAACCGACCATAAAACTATGCATTTAATGTTTGTCATTGATTTTTTTGTAAAGTGCGCGTAAAAACGTTTTTAAATTACAATGCTGTAGAGTCTATTCGTAGAGAAATGCTTTACGCTTCGACTCCTCCGTCGATTCTCATTAAATTGACTACTGAGTAAAATAAATACCTGTGGAAAATGTTTTTTCCTGTGTCGCTAAATTCAAAAACTGTTAAAGCAGTCATTCGACTTGGCAAGATTCTAAATTGTTTTACTTCCGACGTTGGATGGAATGCGAGTGAACGATAACTGTGCAGAATATGATGGTCATGATGACGTCAAAACGACATTTTTTATGTCCCCTCGTCTCCTCGTTGCGCATTCAATAGAATCTTAAGCGTTTCTCTTCAAAGGCGGCTCAACCATGTTTTGTGTTCGCTGGAAGAAAACGTGTCAGTACTGCTCCAGCAGTCTCAACACGGTTACTACTTATTTTTATTGTTGTGTGGCAATTGACCCTCTGTCTGTATCCTGTATACAGTGACGTTTTTGTAGCCTTCGTCCGTCTCCGTCCTAGATAGACAAAATAACATCATCATCGGATCTGGAGCTCAACAAAGTAAGTCCTTGCTAGATCTCTACATTACCGTTTGAAACACATCTTCTGAAGACGTGATCCTTGTGATATTCCAGATTCCAATGATGCAGTACAGGTTTCCTCATAGGCAGTAGTGAAAAAGTAGTCGTTAACCTTTTAGCATCGGTGGTGGTGGCAAGGAATCTTGGAGTAGGGAAGGATGCCACTCAAACAAAGGCCGGCTTTACGGCTTTGCTATACTGGTTGGTTAACTTTGTGTTGTTTGTTGTTGTTATTATGTTGTGTATAAAAAGGGCAATATTCACTATCTTAAAAGCTCATTTTATGACGATCTCGCCACACGATAAGTATTTGCTGTAAAAGTAAGAAATGGTCGACTCGTTGTTTGGATGACTTGGCCACACATAATGTAAGATACATTAGAAAAGCTGCTATAGCAGTGAGAAACGGGCAGGATATTTTTAGGAGGATAGTTGCACGAGGAATTGTTTCATTGCACATGAATGGGCATGACGGTTGTCCTACTACGGCCAATGACTTGAAGGATAGAGTGTTCAGAAACCATTTCGCACGTAATAAGTATTCTAGTTAGGGCAAACTGTCATTGTTTCCAGTAAACGAAACGAAAGTCTTCGTTTTTACTTTGGGGATGCGTGACTTGATTAAATAAAAAATGTATGTATGCGTTGACCACTTTCGGTATAATGAGCATCAACATTAGTTTTATTCCTTTTCTAACGGGGTAAACAAAGAAGTCATGATCCAGACGGAATTACTGTCCTCAAGTTTGGAATTATGTAACGCTCATGCAATGATTGTATTCTAGTTCTTTGTGTACATATGTACGAGAGTTAAGACGCTTATTCGATTAAAATTTTAGTGAAAATTGTGTAATACCTATTTTGCGTCTGTCTTTTGGGAATGAGGTTGTTGAGTATGCAGATGCAACTACCCGTTGTAAAGATACTCCTAGGGTTGGATAGGCTTATCGATAAAGTACCAAGAAGAAAATGAATTGATCCCTTATCCCGCAACCAGGTTTCCCTATGATATCGTAGATTACTTTGCCCTAGATTCTTAGCTTATTGAAGTTCAGTGTATTATAGT
>JAHZNA010001102.1:0-15121 GCA_027743935.1 Sinodicranocentrus sp. ZH6 | reverse complement strand
GGAATTCGACTCTCTTCTCTGGAAGCTTAGGAAGTGGAGGAGGTTCGGAGAAAAGATTTTTTTTAAAAGTTTTCTCCCCTTTTTGTCATCATTAAGAGAAAAGTCAAGACAGGAGAATTAGTTAAATTAAATAAAGTTATTAATATAATAGGGTGTGGGGAGATAAGATGAAAGTAAAACTTGGGGAGGTTAAGCTTCCGCATTTTTTTACTTTAAGAAAGGATCCTTTTGATATTAGGGAGATTGAATTTAATTTAAAAAACTTGACACATTAAAGACGCTTCCTTTTATGAATGGAAATGATGAGGGGATCTGAATATTATTTGTTTAAATATCGTGGATTTATTTTTTTGGCAAGAAAAATTTCCTGGAAACTTTTAATTGACGTTTTATTCCTGAAAATGAAGTGACGAGAATGTTCTAGAATATTATAATGATGTAGTCTGGAGAACTTCCTGAAAACAAATATTTCCAGGAGATTTAGCTCTCGGTGACGGATTCAATGCAAAATTTAAGCCGACTGCAATCTTTCCGGTGTAATCTCCGCTTTATCCCTGAGCACACAGAAAATGCACATAATTCCCCACAAGGATCTCATTCTAGTAGAAAGTTTTTTTTACAAATTGAATCGCTGAAAGCTGCACAAGTGCGGATGAAGAATACGAGAGTGATAATATTTCCCGTAAAATCCTAGAGTGAACTTGAATTCATCAGCTCCCCGCCTCAATTCCCAAAAGTTTTGGTGCAATGAGCTCATTGTTTTAATTAAATTAGCCGTTTTTTCCTTGAAAGCACTTTTCTGTTCTTCAATCCCCTCTGCATCCACAACTCTCCCCCAAATTTGATGAAATAAGAGTTGCACAAGCTCCCACACACCGCACAGTTATCATCATCCTATTAGCTCAAAGTCTTCATCTCCAGCAACAAGGCTGGAGAAAATCCCTGGATTTTATTTCTCGTTTGTATGTAATTTAAATTCTATCCATAATGAAAATTATCCAGCCTCAAGCTGACAAAGCGGAAGAGGAGGATGTGAGCGGGATACAGTCATGGGGAAAGTGCAAGAGTGCACTTTTCTCAAACATTCATCCCATTGGAGTGTATATATTCCAGCAATCCTGGAGAAAGAAAAAACTGAGCAAAGACAAGAAATACATTTGCTTAACCCCAACCTCAAAAGGATTCCCTGGAAAGATGCATAAAATAGATTACATCTTGTGAGGTAGGAGGAGAACCACTTCAGGCTTTACAACCCTCGAGAAAAAATAAATAAATGCTGGAAATCAAGATTTACTTTTTGTAGCCCTCATCCCACTCGAAAAAATTGAACCAATTTAAATTAAAAGTGAACTTGGAGAAGCCACCCTCCATCTTTTCCGAATTACGAGCTTCCTTTTCCTATCGTGAATATCTAAACAGGATCAGTGGCAGGATTAATGCTCACTGGAGAGGATGGAGCTTTAGAGAAAAAAGGAAAAAAGGATGTCGCTTGAATGTTTTTAAAAGGATGAGTATTCTTAATAAATGCAATGCTCGAGAAACGCTCAACAACTCCACCAGTTTGATTTGTTATGCACCCCTGGTTTTCCACTTTAGCCTTGAGGATTGCGCACACAACTTGAAGCCCCATTTCTTATTCCAATCCTCTGGAATTTTTGAACAAGTGGGGAGGAAATGTGCATCCTTTGGAAATATTTTATCTCTTTCCTTTCAAACCCCTTTGCTGAGTTGAATGCACATTTTAAATAGATACGGGTTGCTTTCCGCTTTTTTAAGAAAAAGGGACAAAAGGATGAACTATTTTTTTTCAGATGTCAAGCTCCTTTTTTCCAGGAAAATTTAAAAAGGACGAGAGTTTCCATTTTGAAAGAAGTTATTGCATTTCCCGTCACAAGAGAAACTAGACAAAGAAAACTCAAGTTGACCTTACGCTGTTGCCCTATCCCTCTGGAAAAAGCAATTTTGCTGGAAAACTGACACAAAGGAAGTATGCGGGTGGGGTTTTTAAATAGAAATTATTATGCTACCAACGTTTGTTGTTTCTTCTCTGGACAAGGGTTCAAAAGGAAAAGAAAATTATTGCGGTAGAGAATGATAAAAATGCTGGAAGGACACTGGAGAAAAAGTCTAGGATGGGGAGGGAGAGCAGAGAGAATATAGATTACAATGAAAAATGATCGCTAACAGGTCCTTGTCATTTTACTCAACTGTAAATAAACCAAAAAGATAAATAAGAGCTACCTCATGCTCCCTCTGGAAGGGCAGGGGTGAATGGTGGGGTACAATACAGGAAATTGGAATTTTTTTTAAAGCGATCCAATGTCCAGATCCCGGCTGGCCAATACGTCAAATGTGAAAAGAAAAACTTACCCTCCAGACAGACAACTTGAAATGAAAAATTATTCAATTCCAGGCGATTCCAGAATTCTTTGAAATATTTTAACATTTTTCTTTGAAAGAGGGAAAAATATATTCCATCCAATTATCTTGTCCTGGAGAGGGTAGACTCATGCACATGCTGTGAATATTTTATATCTCCAGCACGCTCCTTTGTATTCTTGTGGAAATTTCTTGGAAAAATGTCTTGTTTATTAGCTTCCGACGCCCATTATGATACGAGGGAATCACTGGAGATCACGTAAACCCAAGATAATAATCATGTGTTAAGGCGCCAACATGCTAATCCTGGAATGATTACTTTCTCCTTGGGTAACTTTGTTTGACATGATGGGGGCTCATGTTGGAGCAAATGAGTGGCACTATTTTTCATGAGAATTTTGACGAAAACGAAGAGAAACAAGTCCATTATCTTCGTCTCCTCCAGGATCATTATTACTAACAAGGTTTCATAGTCAAGGCTGGAATGAGAGTTGGAAAACATGAGCTTATACAAAGGACTAGGTTGCATTTATGAATTCTGGAGAAGATCAGGGTGATAAAGGTTCTTAACAAAAAGCAGTAAAATGCACCCACCTCATGAGCTTATCCAAAGGACTAGGTTGCATTTATGAATTCTGGAGAAGATCAGGGTGATAAAGGTTCTTAACAAAAAGCAGTAAAATGCACCCACCAAAAATAATCTTGTACGTGAGCCATAAACGAAGCTGGAGAAATTTCCCAAGTTTCCTCTCTTGATCATTTGGAGAGGGATGTGTCGTGTGTGTGTGTGCACAAAACTTAAATAAATAAAATTGAGGAAGGAAAACGGAAATCCGTCGCAAGTCGAGGGATGATATAACCACACTTCTCCATCGTCGTCATCAAATGAATTCGTTAAGTGAGCCGAGTTGAGCGAGAAGAGGGTGAATTAAAGCTTTCTGGGTAGCTTCTGAATAGAGCCAACTTATTTCTGGAACTTCTCTGGAGAATGGAGTTATAAGGGTAACTAAAGCGGATCAACAGGGGAGGAAAAGGGATTTTTTTGGGAAGCTGTTGGTTGTCGCTTTTTTGGGACACGAAGAAGTATTTTATTCATTGGGAAAATGTAGCAAGAGAGGGGCTCTTTTTTCACCCTCATTTTGTCCCTGACTGGAATATTTATTTAAGGGTTTTTCACTCTCCAGTTGAGAGTATACACTAGTAACGAGGAATTTCCACCCTTGTGGAAGGAGAATAGTGCTGGATAAAAAACAAAAGGGAAAATCAAAAGGAGAGACATGAAAGACATGAATGAAAAACGAAGTGACAAAGGAGGGAATGCGAAGAAAGTAATGGTGCCACTTACTTCTCCAGAATAACAATGACTGTGGATATATTTGTCTGGTGACGTTAACGAGAGGACTGCTTAAACTTGCTTTCTAGAGGGTTGAGTGATATGTATAGGCTGTTACGATTGTCAGGCTTGTTTACTTGTCGCTAAAACCATTGTTGACTTAATGATAAATATGTAAATATCGCGGCTCTTTTGTTTTATTTCGTTTTGGTGGAAAAATGATGGTGGGAATGTAACCGATGAAATGAACGTGTCATGTCATAAGTTTCTAGTTTAGTTCTGCAATTAGCACTTTTCATAATTATTGGGTAATTTAAAGGTTGATATAATGATTTTAATATGTGCAATCATAAACTACATGGTAGATAATTAACAACCTTTACAGCAGCAGTAACTTCTAGCGAAAATTGGGCAAATTGTTAGAGGCATTAAGTTCATCTTGCCAGGAATTTGGTATTAGCAGTATTTATGTGCTAAGAATGAAATGGATGTTGGTGCCTATTAGCTTCGGGTAAACTGGAGAACTCCTTTGATCGGGATTTCAGTTTCGGCAGAAGTAATTTTATCACAGAAACGTAAACGTGAATAGTCTATAAATAGACTAGACACAATGTGTACCTGTACACTAAACATGTAATAAAAACTAAATCCCGCCCGAGTCTGGCTATATACTACGATCAGTACGATCGTTATCACTTTGGAAGGTTCTAAAATATTTAAGCTTTTGATAAAATCACTCGCTGTAAATGTCCCTCATCATAATCCACAATCTAGCTAACAGGCTTAACCACTGAATCCACAAATTGTTATCAGTTACAATTTATTTTTTTAACAATTAAAATTAACTTTAAACTCCAGCGACAGACTATATAACATTTCACTTTCAACGGCCGAGTATGTACAAGTCCTGAAGTTGAAGGGTATTTTATTTTTTAAGCTATATTAAATGAGTAATAAATGTATTAGATAAATAAATAAATAAGCTAAAGCAATGTTAATGCAGCTGCTGAGGTGCAATCAAACATATGGACGGAACAAGTAGAGCCAAATAAAAATGGTGTAATCCTAACCGTTCTGACGCTAACGTACTCCAAAGGCGACCCCCAACGAGGACAGGCATTCCATAATGCTGAGCTGATGCTACTAAGGCCATGGGAGCTGTTGAAAAACGTTTCGCAAATGTTGAGCGCACCATTTATAATTAATAATTCTTCAGTTTTATTAGCCTAATGAAACATCGCAATAATATTACAATTTCGAGAAATAATCATGTGATCTAATTTTTCGTCACATTTTAATATCGCAGGTTTCCAACAACAGGGATTTTTATTTATACGGCTAATTTAGATTTCGTAATTATATTTTTCTCCATTGATTGGTCGAGAAAGAATCTGAAATAAAAAACGAAAGAAATAATTAGTTCCTCACAAAATTTATTTCTTTCGTTTATTTGTTCCTCACAAAAACCTCCAAACTAGCTGTTATTGTCTCTGAATCAGTTTATATTTTGATTGAAATTACCAGTTTTTACAATAAATCCGATGTCCGTTGTGATTCTGTCCTGCACAGTGAGCACAAATGGCTCCATTGTTGCAATCCAAGCAACGGTACTCCGCACCACAAATTTGTTGTTTGCAGTCGGCACAAGTCATCGTAACGGAACTTATTCCCTGCCTTTTAAAAAATACTCTTTAAAGTTTTTCAAAAGTTTTCCCTCAATACAAATTGCTATGTCTTTTGTAGTTCCAGTAGACAAGAGAATGAGTCTTTACTGATCCAGACCTGAAGTGAGCGAAAGTGAAACTGTTATCTCATTTACAATTGACAGTAAAAAATAAAAATAAAAATGATAAGCATACATAAAGTTTGGTACAGGATGAAATCATATTATTCAAAATATTCCTGCAGCGGAAGTATGTAAGCCTGATTAGATAGATAGGTGTGATTATCCTTCCCGTGTTATCCGTATATATCAGTTACAAATTAGTTTATATTGGTATTGGGATATTTGTTGACATCTATAATATATGTTAACAATTTAAGGGATATTTCAGATGATTAAAACAACGTTTTATACTTTATATCAGTGGTTTTTTTCCAGTGCTTATTAAATGATATTATTCACCGATGATAAGGCATCAAAAGTCACACGACTTCGTGAAAGAGATATGCATTTTGGAGCTATGTACAATTTGACAATTTGCTATCGAGCATTGCATTACCTCAAGTTTTTCGCATAACCCGTTTGATTAACTGCAAATGTTGTATGTCCATGTTATGGTTAATGTAAAATGCTCGAAACAATAATAATTTTTTGAATCGTTTAGAAAATGTTGGTTGACCCAAAAGCTGACTTGCTTCCAAAGGTTGCAAGTTTAGTGTGGCTTAAAGGTTGGCTAAAAAAACTTTTAAAATGTTAATTACAGCTTACGCATTAAATTTCCAAATCCATGTGTCATGTGGCTTATGCTAATAATCAATAAAATTATTGGCGATGTAAGTGTTGCTGACAAAGTGTGTGTGGAACAATGGACAGGATGTTGGTGCCACAGTATCGGGAAAACTGGAGAACTCCTTGGATCCTGGAGAATTTATCCGAGAAAGTTTGAAAGTGTCGGAGTAGATGGCATGCTGGAAGTACAGCGGGAATCGCTACCAACATAACTGGCTGACGTTACGTTGCCCACTTGTTTCCTGCTTTTGCTGAATTTTGGAAGAATGCGTAATTGCGTAGCATGTGTATCACAAGGATGTCAACAAAGCAACAAAGAGCATTTTTGTGTACAAAATAGTATAATATTTTGTTTTTACATCATCCGGCTTTTCGAACAATTATTCGGTTTACTAATCTGTAACAAATTTTAAGTTGTTAATTGTCACATTTCGTGTTTTATTGTTATGGTCAGTTGCAGTAAGAGTAGTGTCTGATCATCAAAATATTTATTAGATCTAGATGGAATATTGTGAAAACTTTTAAAGTTAGTTTTTCTTTGTAAATCGATTATTAATTATCTATAGTTTCGCCTTTATTATAATAATCGCTAAGTCTCGTGAGCGTTGGAACTGTTGGAAGTTATAAGGTGAGTATAATAGTTTGATTTTGTAAGACGACAACAGGTGACAGGGAATATAAAATCATGAATGAACCTGTCACTTCAGCATTTTCATGACCTAATCTACCACTACCAACTTTAATAAGTAAGCAATAAATTACTAATATTTCATTTTCATTTTTCTGTTACAGATAACGGTTTAGTGTTAGTTTTGGGTTGACGTGAATTCCATCCCGAAGAAGCCTTCCGTATTCTGGACACCGTTATCAATTATGACATGACACATCAAGCAACGGATACGGATTATTACGGATCTGGACGACGGGCAACTAATCAATAAATGCTTATCTACCATCCAACATATAATCACTGATAACCATTGACCGTATCATTTATACAGCTAGTAAAATAAAACTGCATTTTTGTAAGTCATATGTAAATATGACTATCGAATATCCATTTTGAAATATGTAAAATGCATGTACATAAAATTCTTTGAGTAATTTTGATTCTATTTGTTTCTAGATCTGAACTAATCCTAACTATTTATCGTCGTAATGAGTTCTTCACTTAATCCTGATTTCGAATACTCCTCGAATACGAGTAGTGCAGGGAAAAACTACATTCTAGGCATGATTATCGCCCTTGCCGTATGTATGATTTTAGTGTTTTTCAAAACCATGATAGACTACTTCCGGGAAAGAAAACGTCTTCGCCGCTATCGGAGTGGATTATTCAAAAGAAAAAAATTCAAAGCTGAACTCGAGGAGGCAATCCAGCGACGAAGAGAAAGACAAGCGAGAAGGGCACAAAATGTAAACTCCGATGCTGATCCTGATGCTATCGAAGAAGCTCCAGGAAATTCACAATCAGACGATGATTATGATGATCAAGTGTAGACAATAATTATTAGTGGAAATTTAATTCATGCAAAAGATATCTTTAGTAATTTATGCTCTTTCGATTGAAGTTAACCTGATTTATTTCAAGTGTAATTGAGTTATTTAATATTTTAAATACATGTGTGTGTTTACTTATGTGTCATCGTCATGTGTAAAATTGATTAGTGTTTATTTACTGTATTTTGAGGTAGAATCATACTCGCCTGCTAGTAAAGCAGCTGCGGACACGTGTTAAGTTGTTTGACAAATTCGGTTGCATTTTAATTTGAAAATAATGATGAATGATTTAATGTAAATTCCCATTTATCTTTTTCATGGGTTTGTATCTTATTTGTTCAAATGTGTGATGTACGTCATCTGCCAATGATATCATTGAATTTAATAATAATGTTGATATACGTTTTCCAGGTATTTGCGTGTGGGCATAACATGCAGACAGACTATCTCTATATTTGTGTATGCACCTCGGCACATCCTATCTTTTTTCTACGAATCCTTGTGTAATTGTAAATTTAGTCCGGTGTTGAATTGCACAAGGGCTAATCTTGAAAGTTTAACTGTACGAGTGCCACTGATAAGATTAACCGCATTCTCTTAACTTGCAGTTTGCGTATGTATCTCTTTACATTTCCGTGGTTCACAAGCTTAACAAAATTTGCATGAAAATACCGAAATTAGTCATTGGTCTGCTGGTGTGTAATGCACTGGATTTACACCAGAAAATTGTGTCAGTCGACAACTCGGCTTTTATTAGCTTTATTAATTTTTGCGTCCGAGCAATAGTTATTAAAAACATTAACTGATCATCATGTTGCCGTTTATGTATATTTTACTCCTGGCTGGACTCGGCCTTGCAGTTTTAACGATAGTATTATTAGTGGTGGTACATATGGTTAGGATCTGTACGCGTTCGAGAAGTTCTTCTGACGATGAGACTGGTGGAAATGGTTATGAAGAAGAACCCTTTGTAGTTAGCTATGAAAGACCTGGTGCAAGATTTGGATCCTTACATTCAAGACCATCTGCACCTTCACTTTCTCATCTGGACCAAGACGGAGCAAGAAGTACTCCAAAACAGTCTGTCAGCGAGGATCATTGCATTGAAGACATTCGCGCAATTCAAAACAGCCTTACCAGGAATGGTATCATCTACAAAAATGACGACGACCTCAACTGCAATGTAATCATTGGTATTGACGCCAATCCCCAAGTGTTTGGAGGATACTATATCAATCTAAAAGAGAAATTGGTCGATTTTTACTCCATCAAAGCGTCCGATCTCCCTTGGCATTTTTCTCTTCAAACGGATTGGTCCGAGTTTGAGATGAAAAACTTTCTTTTTGCTTTGATGCTCTGGAGCGAGAAGATTCTGGAGGGAAGGAGGCTCCTCATTTACACCGGGAATCATGCCATCAATCACGACAACAATCGGTACTCAAGACGTGTCGTGAAATTACTCGAGCACTACTCGGCCTGTGAGGGAGTTACAATTTTAAACGATAATCGGCATCACGTCAACCGAAAGCAGGATCCTAAAGCCTTTTCCACGTTTATCCAACCTGCAGAAGACTTATCCATGTGGAACCTTTCTTGCTTTAGGGATTTCATCTCGGATTATTATGCTGTGGATAAGGAACAATTTCAAGGAAGTCATTTGATTCCTCCTACTGTACGTTACTGCTCTTCTTTTCAGACGTCTTCAAGGGAACAAGCTAGATATGAATCTACTATTAATTACCAACTCTACATTATCAAGGTATCCAAAAGCGAAAAAATCCAATAAATGAGAAATTTTTGCAATATTAAAGTTATAGCATGCAATATATAATTATGTAACAGGTTCGAGAAGCAATGAAAGGATGGATGCAGCCATGCAATAAATGTGGTTATGTGGATGACGAAACCGCCTCTGTTGCCGCTTCTATGCTCAGCATCAACCGTATTTCGTGACATTTGAAGAAATCAAGTTTTCAAGGATATATTTGTAATTCAGTAGAAGACACTTTTTACACGATAAATTATGACAACAAAAATTTATAGATAGAAAATTTCGTCCATGGGAACTGTGGCACTTGAAGGAACAGTTCCTAGGACGCTGATGGCATTTCCACGTTGAATTGCTATACTAATGCGTTGGGTAGTTTTCAATTTCAAGTAGTTGTAATTGTTCAATTAATTTTGCTGTCAAATAGTAGTATTTATACACATGTTTAGAGCATTAAATTCTTTCTCACATTTTATTTGTATAAAATTAATTTATATGTATTTTTGTAAAAGTTTTTTAAACTATTGATAATACGCAGTATCATTGTTGTCATCCTCGTCCGCTTCCTCCGATTCCGGCAGGACATTGCTGATTGGAAACCGATGGTAGTGGGTAGAGTTAGTTCCTGAAGAAGGAGCCTGAGTCTGGGTTTCTTCAACTTTATCTTCATCAACGAGAGAAAAAGTGTTAAACAAATCAGTCTCTTCAGCAGCGCCAGCGAAAAACGCTGGAATTTCATTTGCTGGGTTTGCATTATATGCAAATCCAGGCGGTTGAGACAACTTGGTGGGTAATTCAGCAGGGAGATTATTTTTAAACACATTTTTCGTTGAGGTTGAAGCCGACACTATCTTTTTCGAAGTAGGCACAGCCACACTAGCCACACTAGCCGCTGAAGAAGCAGCCTTCGTTGAGGATTTTAACTGTTTCGAACCAGTATCCAAATTCTCTTTCGTATTCGTAGAAACAGGAGGAACTGGAGGGAATTTTGAATGCACTCCTGGTGGCCCAGCCCCCATTAGAACTCTTCCAGTTTCGACGAATGGTACCACAGCCGTTGGAAATGGAATGTCGAGAAGTTTGCTATCTTTAACTGAAAATAGTCATTTTCTTGTCAAGTTTCAAGTTACTATAAAGTGTAAAAATGGGTATTTTTTTATTTATATAATCCAATATATATTCATACCCATACCGCCTCCAAGTAACTGTTGAAAAGGAACAAAGCCATACACCGTCATCCATGTTAGTGGAACGAAGAATACCACTAAATCAAAGACAAATAAATTAATTAGCAATAACTAAAAAATGTTTAATTTATTACCTAAGACCAGAACTTTCGATGACCTACCCAAGGGGCTAGATACTTTAATACTGAATTTTCTTACCAACAGCACTCAACCTCATCAGGTAAATGGTCACTGTTGATTTTTCCCAAAAAATCTATTTTCGAGCACAAACTATTCCCGAGCATAATTCACATGAACGCTAACTATCTCAATTAAGGAATTCTCCAATCAGTCGTTTTGTCTTCCTGTCACATTCTAACTGTGATTTGATAAATTTGGTTATAATTAGCTAATAAAAATGAGTAATAATGTGTAATAGCGTATTATACAGAGATATACACGAATCATTATATTTTTACAACTTTTTGGTCAATGACAAATTCTACTGATTATTAATTTAATTCCCTATTGTTTTATAAAATCCCATTTCTCATCCATCCCCAAAGCGAATGAGTTTGCCACCATCCTCATTTGTATTCTTCCTTTACGACTGACCATTTAGACAGCTTTTCCTTTGGAGCGATTCCAATTTACATATTTAGCATAAAACCACTAACTGCCGTATGAAATGTCATCAGTGTGCCTTATGGTGGATATATATGTGCTCTCATTTTCGGAACACCATTCCAGCCAGCTGCACCAGTGCTGGAAAATTCTCATGATCAGGAGAGAAGATTGATTGACACTAATGTGAAATTGTCATGACCAACTAGATTTCTGGAAAAGTGGTCTGGTCTCTGGAATGCGTATATACACCACAGAATGATTTCTCCAGATGAAAAAGCGTATATAGTGCCGACAAACAGGATATAGCTAATTTTACGAGTGAAATAGAACATAGAAGCATACAAGGACACAGGCCATTATGGAGGATCACGCTGAGCTCCGTACAAGGCTATTAAGTCCTTATCTTTATTTACCTTTCCACGCCCCCTTTCCAGATCTACATGATGAAGGCACACAACTGTGAGGTGGGTTTCTTTGTACTGCTTCAGGGACACTGCGTGTCTGAGTGTGCGTCTTATGAGCTCAGAAAACATTTCTCTCCAGGCCTCCAACTTTCTCTTGACGCGTGCATGAATTAAATACATATTTATACCTTGTCAGATTTGTGTGTGGAAAATAATAGCACATTATGCATATCATTTCTTTTTCTACAGCAAGGAAGAAAATGACCTCCACGAAAGAAATGTTGGTAATAGCCGAAAAGAAGAAACTTTCCGAGCCTGGAACACATGCTCACCTGTTATTGTTATTGCAACACATTTTCTCTCGTTGGCCATCGTTGTCGTAAATAGGTCTACCTTCAAATCTCCAGCTTATGCTTCTCTCTGGAGAAACTAAATAGTAAAAGTCATGACATGCCGTGCAAAGTCAAAAACGCTCGGTTTCCAGCAGACCATTCACCTCTTTCATCTCTACACTGGAACGTGGAACCCGCAGAAAGACCAAAGACCACATCACTTCCCTCCATTTAAAATCCTCCAGGAGTATACTAGCATATATGTAGTTCTCCACGGCCGCAGAGCTCATTACTTATGCAAATAGCAGAGTCACTGCAGATTTTTCTACCTTTTGTGTACATGCATATGAATATGAGTGGGAATTGGGAATGTATTTCTCATATATTCCAGCTTTTCATTATTCCAGTGCGTTTCTATACCCCCTCAGCTCCCTGTTTCGTAAAAAAAATCTTGCTGCGTGAGAGACGCTGTACGACCTTCTCCAGCACAATTCCCAAGACTAAACTAGGCTCCTTTGGAAATGACCTGGATGCGTGCATTCGCTTGTGTAAGAAAATTTCAAAGCTTTCCTTTAACTTTCCTTTTAACGCCATGAACTAGTGCTGGAGGTTGTGGAGCTGCTACAAAATCCGGTTTTGGTTATTACACCTTCCGCTTCATTTCTCTAATGATGACCTAAAAGAAAACTCGACAAGTTTGGAGCCTACTTATAATAAAATGTGAGGAATAGCCTGGAGAACCTGTACACGTCTCAGTTTTAATTGCGGTTCTTATTTAGCAAACCTCTTCCTTCCTCTTCTCATATTTCCTTGTGGAAGAGAAATTGGAGCAGAGGAGAGAAACGCACCTTGTATTAAAATGCAATCCTATTTAAGCATTTTAGTGAGCATAAGCGGAGGTTATAAATGTCGTAAAAGTTGAGACTTTGAGCTTAAACGGCGACATAAATATTGAAGAGTGTGTAGTTAAAGTCATCTTGTTTCACGCATGCATCCACACAAAAAAGTTGTTTCTCAACTCTCAAATGCACATGCAAACATGCACAAAACGAGAGAGACCATTAATTGACCTCGTTGAGCCTATTAAAGTGTTTGCATGTTGCTCTCACTTAAAAAATACTGGAGAAATACTGGAGAATGTAGCGTCCACGCGAGGATATTGTGTACGCCAAGCTAATGAAGGATAATACCTTGTTTTAATTATTTCAGGGCATTATCCTTTTTTCTTGTGTGTGGCGTCGAGAGGAAATTATGAAAAGCACGTTTTGCCAAAACCGCCATCAAAAAGAGAAAATATCACACGAGGATATTAAAGAAACTTGTGAAATGTTTTGGAGGGGAGTTGACTTTGACATGCGATATATTAAGTAATCCTGGAGAAAAAGTAGGAAAAGAGGTAAACTGGAGAAAAATGTGTTGCATAAAATAAAATTGGGTTCTCACTCTGAAAATCATTTTGTGTATTTGATAATCAAATCTGGAAAAGGATTTTCCACAACGAAGCTCAACTCAGAATTCCACGTGAGAGATTCCAGAGAAAAAAATCTTGATTATTCCCTCGTGTATTTCTCCACGCATTTCTGGAGATTGTCACGCGTGCAGATTTCGAATAATCTATTTTTAACGTTATTATTTTATGCATAAAATGTCCTCCAGTAATATTCTCCACCGAGTTTTATAGTTATTTCTGGGTTGGGTGGGATGCAATGTATTACACAAAGAAATCTGGAGGGTGATGTGGCTGAAGGGATTCAAAACATTTCCAGTGAGAAGAGAAAGGAATTACATTTTTTTCTCGTAGGTTATTACCACCCCATACTTTTAACGACACTTAAAGAGTATCTCGATTCCTGGAGAATATCCTGGATAAGATAAGCTTGAGAATGGAAATGGACTTGGAGAGTGGTTCTGGATAAGGTAAAAGAATGGTAATGTTTGTAAGAAAAGAAAGCAATTTGCTGGAGGAGCCAATTCCATGCATATTTCAAAAAGGAAATGGTCTATTTCAAAATCATTTCTGGATTCTCCAGTTCTGCAACACGCATATTATATAAACGCATCCAGTTATTCCAGTTACGTGGGTAGAGTATAACTTCATCACTTCATGTATTATTTCTTTCAAGAGGAAAACCACCTTCCAATGTTCCAATCCAACGAGTCAAGTGCGCCAACACTGGAGAAAAAAAAGTGAGCAAGCTCCCATATAATATTTCCTGCTCAAGTTGTTCTCTCCATGAGATGGAGTGAAGATGGGGAAATAATTCTCGAGGAAAGGGGAGAAGACGAGGAAATAATGTAAATGTGGATATGTTGTATATTCTCCGTATGGAAGTTGTACACGCACATTCGTAAATGTTAATAAGATGTGGAAAACAAGGGGTGATCCCCTGCAAGTGTGGATGTAATGTTCATACAATATTACACATATTTATTACTCTCCTTTCCTCCACCATTTTAAGGGAGGAAGGAAGAGAGAAAAAATTCCAGGATATGGAGAACAATCCCATATTACAAATGACACCATAGGGTGCTCCACTACATAATTTTTTTGGAGGAAACTACTTTGACAAAAGGGCTTTAGCAAAATACTCCACACAGAGGGGAGGTTCCAGTGACGGTATGACTTTCCTCTGGAATCTTTCATTCTATGTTATGCATGCTGTGTAAACCTGAGAATATGATATTGCGAAAGATGAAGAAGAAAGAAAAAAAGTGTTCCAGTTGGTGGAATCCTGTTTGGTATGTTTACGTCGGCGGCAGTAGAAGTTGATGTCATTGTTCCTAATATACTGCACACGAGTTGCAGTCCTTCTCAGGATCACGGTGTGGGGTGGTGCAGTGATGCAGTTGGAAATGGGAAGTGATGCAGGGGGACAAGGAAAGAAAATTGAGGTTTCCTTTTGTTTTAGCAGGGAATATTTTATACGGATGAGCTCTGTTTTGGAAACCGAAAAGTTGTCTATCTTCAGACAGCTGGTTTAATTTCAAAATGCAGTTGATATTCGAATGGCGTCCAAGTCAAACATCCTAATCCTTGAATTTTTTCCTCTTTCCAGAATTACTTTTCTCCAGACAATGCCCTCTATTTTATGTTTATAAGTAGGCTTGTACTAAAAGTGCATTCAACTTTGTAAAAATGACCTCAAACACCTCAAAAGCA
>JAHZNA010001101.1:0-16856 GCA_027743935.1 Sinodicranocentrus sp. ZH6 | reverse complement strand
GCGAAAACCGTCCAGCCGTTTCCTTAGAATCACTGCCTCAGACGGACAGACAGACAGACAGACAGACAGACAGACAAACACGATCGATTCATAAAGCTTGCAAACTGCAACCTTAATAAAGTTGAAAAGGATGAAAACCCATGCATCCCCGGTCGTCTCATCATTAGAGGAAACGTTAGTAGCTGTCATTATAATCCGCACTCACTTGTATTAGCTGACGATAACGACGAGAAAAATATAATATATGTACAAGGAGCTCATCATGCTAACATCATCGTACTTTAAGCTGTTTCCAATTTTCGGAGCACGAGATAAACTCATTATGGAGTATACAAAGAGGAAAAAAATTGAAAAAGAGGAAGAAATATAAGACGACAAGCTTAAAAATCTCTTTTATAGCATCTTATACAGCATCGTCAACAACTTCAGCCTCTACTCCAGGTACAGAGAGGATCTCTCTTTTGTTGTGAATTTCCCTTAAAAACGGTATATGTTTCATACTCGAGTTTCTCGAAGCCATTATGCAAACGGTTTTGCACGTAGTATTTTGTGCACTAGCAAGACAAAAAGGAGTCTCGAGATTTATTTTGTCAAGAGTCGCACTACATACCAGACATAATAGCTTGTGGTATTATCTGAGAACTCTGGCATGGCTCTTGAGAGTTGCAGAGCAGTGTGTCTCCACGAACCTATATTGACATCCACATTAAACCGGTGATAATAGTTCGTCCACATGACGCAAGGTATTTGCAAGAAGAAATTGTCGAAGAATCTTGCACACATGATGTATAGACTCAATACTCCCATTTCATTTTCCCCACTTCCTTCCTTTTTAATAAGCTTGCTGTCCTAATTGATCCTTGAAAATTGTACATCCACATAGTAATATCCCGTTACATTTCCTCCCCACTCTGCAATCAAAGGACTCTTTGTTTCCTTTGAAGACGCTAAAAACTCTTGATCCGGAATCCGCTTCTATGGCTTACACACACCCATCTCTCCAGACTCATTTCCCAGCTTTATTACTCGTAATGATATGAGATGTGGGCGAAATAAAGGTTTCACAAAGCCCACTTTCTTGTATGCATATTAGAGTTCCCGTCTTGAGTTTTCTTCAAGGGCGATGAGCGTCATGTCACAGCCGAGGAAAACACGACGCGGTACGCCGCCATCATCACCACAACAAACAACAAAAAGAAGCTTATTCTGATTTTACACATGAAGAAAAATCCCTCCCGTTGTGTGATGTAGATTTTACCTGATGATATAGCCAAGCCCATACAAACCTAACCTCATTTCAAGGTTGGGCAAGATCTACTGTCGGGGAAAAATGCAAAATGTGAAGTGCATAATGTACTTGGCATGATGATGAAGTGCGTGTGGTGCAATGGAAAATGCCAGCTGTTGCATGACGCTTTGTCCAATTTCAAAAACCAACAATAATTCACCGTCTTCATCAAACCTACATAAATTTTGGACCACATAATCCCAGCGTGAGTTCTTGAGGAATTTTCTCGGCAGGTTTCCTTATTTGTACACGCACTCAGTTGAAATTGCTAGTTAAAATGTCTTTACTGCTGTGACAGGGCATAGAGAATTGTCCATTTTTCTCCCTCTTCCACGCCCGCATTTATAGAGGCTCATGATTCTCCTTCATTATTATTTCACCTACAGAGAGCAGCTTTTTTCACGCCGGGGATAAAGAGAACGACAAAAGAGGGCTTTTTCAGCGTCTTGCTAATGCACTCGTTTACTACTATAGCATCTAGTTTGGAATAAAACTTTATAGCCAGACAGAGCGCGCAGTTGTTGGGAAACTCGTAAAGAAGCATTTTGGGGAAATCGTAGAAATATTTTTATTCTTTCATGATGACATAAGATGTCACGTAAGTTTCGAAAAAGAGCGCGTGGGTAAATGCATGAGTTTGATTGTGGGTGCTTTCAAGGAGCATGGTACATTTGCTCGATTTTCTTTGAAAGATAGCGAATCTGTGAACATTTTGGGCGAGTGTTATTGTTAGCAACTTTTTTTATTGTTGTTCTTTTCATCTCGTGTGTGTGTGTGTCTATAGTGGATAGTTTTTTTTCTTCAGTTTCTTTGTTCTATTATCCATATGAAAGTTTACGAGACGCTGTGTGGACTTGGAAAATAAATAAAAATAGCCGAGAAAATAAAACTTTTTCCTATTCATTTCTTACGTTCACATTTCTTGAAAATAGAGGAGAAAGTTTTTAAGAGAAATTTCCCTCGAGGAAGCTTGTGTAAGTTGACTGGGTACGATAAAAGCTCGACATGACGCTTTATTAAATGCATGCTTTCGCCTTTGTTTTGTGAAATAAAATACGAGCTATCGCATGAGCAGATTCCTGGGAAGAAGGTATTTTTGAATTTCATCCCGTGACAGTCTTGTAAGTTTACCTTGAACAACAATGCGTCACTGTTGCGGTCCTTGGTGCGGAATGTAACAAGTTGAGAGTTTGTTTTGGAAAGGGACTTAAATGGGAAGTTGTTAGTTTGTCGATAATATAATGAGTCGGGATAGTTTTGTGAACTGATTTGTTACTCGTAAGTGGGCGAATGCACAAATGACATTTTTTCCTAAAAAATATTAGCAAAATTCTTTTTCTGTAATTTGGAGTTAATAAGTGGGAAGTAAAATATTTGTATATTTATTTGTTTCCTTTGTTGCTATTTTTGGAAAATGATAGGCAGCAGAGTTTTCTTAAAATTGATATATATTTTCTTAAAATACAAACCATGTTCTACAAGCCCACATACCACAAGGCGCCCACAACAGCCCTGCATAAATCAATCGCAAACATACAACAAATCTCAGAGGATACAATAACCCATCAACAGCACAACACCAAAATCTTATGCAGAGTGCAAATGTCACGCTGCAGTAGCGAGTAAAACCACTCGCAAAGTTTTGTCGTTTTTTTCACACATATAAAAATCCTTGTCCATCCTTCTTCCTTGACAATGGGAAAAGAGCAGAGTTCAGAAAGACAAATGGACTGTTTTTTTTGCCCTTCTCCGGTAGGACATGTGACTGCTAACAAAAAAAATATAACGGATGAGTCTCGGGGTAATAATGACAGAAAAATTCGTGCAATTGTCGAAAAACACAATGCATGGGATACACGACGTCGAGAAGCTTCGCAGGAATGACATTAACTTTTTTATGTATCATGTATATTTGCCAAGTGTACGAGGAAATGGAGTGGATACATTTCTTGAGCGTGATATCTCGCGCAGCATTCTTTCTGTTTTTTTTCTGGCAAAATAAAGCAAGGAAAAGGACAAGGAAAATCGTGAATATGATACGAGCGTGTGTTCAGTTCAAGAGGGAAAAAAGTTGCTCAAAAATCCTTTCCCAAGTTCATTATGCGGATCTTCCTCGAAGCAAACAAGTATACGCATAATGGCACGGGATCTGAGCTCAAGTGACTGTTGATCATCTTTCTTTGTCGTTTCCTGCTTCCCCTCTAGGGTGGCGCCATACATATATGCATGTACGTTGTAGAAATACAGCAAACACTGTTGAAATTTTAATAATAGTGAGATCCTTTCCAACTTGGTAACAACTTTTCTTTGACCATTAACATGCAGTGTCATTTCGTTTCATGTGTACTTTCCATTAACCGTCATTATCATGATCATCAAAATATTATGCGAGTGTTTCAAAAAAACGGAATCCTATGTGGGTTCTTAACTATCTCTGTCATCAAAAATTTATGTGGAAAAATCCAGGATTTCATCGACCGTACACTATAACTTATGCATACAGAAAGGATAAAGAAGAGCGGAAATGTAAAAAAAAACTTGTACACACATTTTGCATAATACATATCGCATATTCCTCCAAAGCGTGTATAACTCTTGACGCAGCGTGACACTCAGCTCACTTTTCAACAGATCAGGGGAAGAAAAAGCGATGGAATCCGAGCCATAGGATCCTTGTGACTTTTAAGCTCTTCATTCAACGGATGAGCTCTCGGACAGAATTTTTTGTGTGAGCTAAACCCACACTCTCGCCATGAATGAAAAACCCTGAAACCCCTACGTAGAGGGATAAAGGTCATCAAATATATCCCGATTATAACATTCCTATCACATTCAACACAGACACGGCGTGAATTTTTTATTCAATTCTCTCTTCTCTGAAGAACATTTCTAATCCAGGAAATTCTCGTTTGACTGGAAGCCGCTTTGGGGAAAAAAATCCTGTCTGGACGTGATTGAAGTTATCCAGAGAACAGGGAACGGAGTAACAGGGTCAAACTGAGAGAAAAGTCATAAAAAATGTCAAGTAGCGATATAAGATGAAAGCAGAGCTTGTGATGAAAAAAACGCTTTGTGAGTAATAAAAAAAGTCGGATAATTGCATGGATATTCATTGATTCATGTTAAAAAACTTTCTCCACAGGAAAAAAGGATGACGCAAATCAACGGAAGAATGAGCAAGCCATAAGCTGACCTTTTTTTCTTCGAATTTTTCTCGTGAAATTTCCACAAGGCGTATATGCCTGTGTATAAATCCCCAAGTGTATACATAAAAATCCAGAGTGTACACACACTTCACGAGATGAAATCTATCGTAAAAAGAGAGAAAACGGTCTTGGTCTCTCTCACTCAATGAAAATCCCGACCAAAGAACATTGAAATATTTACTCCTCACAAACACCTTTTGCCACACATACAACTCAAAAACCAAGGAATGTGTGAATCCACGTTTACTCTCGATAGCACTCCATCGCATCTCAAACAAACACTTCAAACAGATTCATTCTATTCCCAATTCACCAAGCAATGAAGATAGGAATGTTTTATCCTTCAATTCCTCTGCTGTTGCTTTCTTTTAGTGTACATCCACTGCTAACATGCTTGTTGAAAATCTATCTTGAATGCAACTACTTCCCTTTGATGTCACTTGAAAGAAAAATCCTACCATTTAAACACATGAGGTGATTTTCACCCGGGATGTTATTATATATAGCTGGAGAAAGGTGAAACATTTCCAAACTCATTTAAAATGCTACTACGTCAAAGCATCTTAGGAACCTTCGGCTTACAAAAAATAGTTACTGCCCACGGCAAGTCATCCATTGGTTTTGTCACCTTCAAAAAAACATGTCTTTTGTAACGATGATACCTTTCCTTTCATTAATATAACCTTGATATGTCAAGTGACGAAAAACGATGTCGTGACGCTTACTCACAATGTAGCCTTCATGCTTTTGTACACAAAAATACGTTTGCATACGTCCTAAAATAAAACTTTGTGTACTATTCGTGTACACTATACGCGTGTGTGTCGTATAACCCCTAAAACCAGAGAGAATTTCATGCGTCATCATCATCCAAACATCTTAAGAAATGAAGCCATAATCCCATGCCCCTTTCACTCCAACTATCCTGGAAAAGTACTTAAAACTCATATATGCCTGTGGGCTTCAAGTCCTTTCCAAGGAATTAAGTCTCCCGTGAAATTACCTGGTCCTTGTTATCCAAAACGCTCAAAAAATTATTCCACAAAGCCTATTCCATAATACATCCCTCATTTGCAACAAAAAAATTACCCACGACTAGCTTTTATTTAATACTCAGAACGTCAGCCAAAGTAAGTGACTTGGGAAGGAAAACTTTCCGAAAAAAAAACTTTTCTCTTTCCCACTATTTTTTCTTCTTCTTCAACATTTAAATAATTCTCATCCACTAAGGGAAAAGAAACGGAGAGAGCAAGTGAAAGAAGTTCCACGTGCATATGCATATGTATCACTTTCACAAACTTTAGCATTACGTCAGAGGAGAAGAGCTGGATTACGTTGCGGCTGCTGCGGAATAGTCGTGAGGGTATTAAAAGGTGTGTGCCTTCAAGCTAAACTCGAAAGGTAGTCACGGAAGAACAAAGTAATTTTGAGGAAAAGTTACTCAGCTACATTATAAAGACGTAAAATCCAACAACCACACTGCCCAGCTGAATATGGTATTTTTTTCTACAAATCCACTACGTTTTTCCCCTCGAATAACTGTATTGGTGGTAATGATGTTATGTGTAGTAGTATATTGTGCGACTACGGCAATCATCATTTGAATAAAAAGAATTCCGTGAGTTTAGGTAGATTAATGATATTGCTAAGGTTTATTTTTTGTGGCAGCATTGGGAATCCACCTCAAGTATCATCATTCTCCTCGTCGTGAATCCAGTGTACTTAAAAGAACTTTTTGCTCGAGTCAAGCAATAAAGCAAAAAAAGCACTTTGTATGAGTCTCATGCATTTATTCATATTATCAGAGAGCGTGTGTGTGTGCAGTGCAGTTTTTATAGGTAAAAAGGCTCCACCAACTTTTTCTGAAGGATACACTCAGACAAGAGATCCAAAAGTCTGGGATTATTGTTCCTCTCTTCACCTTTCACCTTTTCTCTACACAGAGATAGTGAATGCATAAAAAGGATGGAGAAATGAAAGCACTTCCGCGTAACAGGGGAACCCTGCACGTGTGATGAAGATTGGATATGACGCAAAACTAGTCTCGGGTACACTTCCGGAGAGGACGGGTGTGGAGACTGAGACTATATAGTGCTGCAAAATTCTGGGTTTGGTTATCTCTCTCTACCTTTAAGACAGAGTGTCTCGTGAGCTATTGATCTTGTTCACAGACAGAAAGAGCAACTGGTAAAAGTTGTGAAAGTCACACTCCCAGCGAGATCTAGTGGAGGTTTGACTAACGAGCTGAGTTTTCCTTTTTTCTTCTCGAGCAATTTCTCGAGATCTTCCGAACACAGGTAAGTTCAACAGCCAGCCGGTCGACTACTGTTGCTTCAACATGTGATGGTGACGCATATGGCAGAATTGCAAAAAATGCCCTTTCCCAACAACCGGCTCGTGTGTTGTGATCATGGTCAGCAGGAGGGTAACGTTTTTTGTTGCTTTCCCGGGGAACAGAGGACTCTCGGAGCAGCAAGCAGTAAGGAGCAACCAGCGGAATTAAGTATAACAGACTTACCCTTCTGAAGCAATGGACAAGACAAAGATTTACGTCACAAAACTATATGGACAAAAATAAAGTTAGTTTATTATCCCCACAAGCAGCAGTGGTTGAAAAAGACAATAGCAAACTTTTGCAAGTCGTTGTTGGCATTTACAACCGTAGAATAGAAGGGCTTGTGAGGATTTGTAATGGTAAAACGAATTAAACGATCCGTGAAGGCATACAATCTATCTTTGTTACTTTTTCATACTGTTTTTCCTTCTGTATGACCCTCATATAGAGGCTGGTGGTAACAATAGAACTTTCTCAGTATATGTGTCCGTATTCAAAATCAACGAGCCGAAGAGAACGGGAATGAATGAAAAGATCTATTGTGTTGTGTAATTCCATTATAATGGGAATATGTACATGGGAAATATCAAATTAAGGATTGAGGCAATTTACTTTGCTCGATTATTACAGCACCGTGGTGAGGGACGTAGCAATGGTTTGAGTGGCTCTATTCTACTTTGCTAATTCAATCAGGTCTGCTAAAAATGGGGGAGTGGCGATTTATTTTTTAGACGAAATGACGAATATTCGCTACGTCTGGCGACACGATATCAATGAATAATTAGGCGCATACATATATGGATGGATACCTGCATGCAAGTCGACTAATGGATGGATGGAGCTTGAAGAAAATTATTATGCTTCGAGTATTTGGAGAACACCAGAAAATGTCATCAGGAGGAAGGCTCCTTTGCCAAAAGTCTATTATGAAGAAATATATTTTTTGTTCAGTGCATAAAGTGCTATAGAGTGTGTGCTACACCCACAGTTTAACCTAATAACGGTTGAAAGCCTTTCTTTCTCACTTTTGGAATGTGGAGCGAGGAAAAGTTTTTTTTTACGAAAAAAGGTTTCTTTTTCTCGCAGATGCATCCTAGAGCGGTATAGAGGAGCGTAATGACAAGGAACGTAATTATGTCGGGTTCTACAGACCTTCAACTCCCGAATATTTCGCTGGATGCTAATTTTCATGATTGCTGACATGCACTGCACTGGTGAAAATGTTAGGGTATTTGTCTTTCTTTCTCTCTTGAGGATAAGACACAGGCCAGGGAAGTTTTGGGCATTTAGTGTCATATGCATAGATTACAGCACATGGCGAATTGTTGCATGTTTCTATGTGGCTGGTAGGTATTTTGCATAATTGCAAGCAGATATAGTTTAGAAAATGTGGTTAGCATGGGAGTTTTGGGGAAAAATGAAACTGCACAGTGCACAGCTGTGCGAGTGAAGGGAAGTGTGCACATTTAAATTTATAAGCTTAAATGAAAGCATAATTAAAGAACAATTTACTATATGCCAACAGCTAATTAACAATGAAGAGCATGCCGTTTTACTCATGCCTAATTAGCGACACAGGGAAATGGGAACGAAGGCTGTTTCATACTTTCCCGCTAAAATTTGATTACAACTTTCTGCTGAACTGAACTTGGGAAGCTCCTGCTCTACAAATAGCAGCGTCCAGATCCCCAAAGAATGTACAAATTAAGCGGAAACGTGAAACTTTTGAAACTTTAATTTCTCTTATGCAAGTTTACCAAGATCTGCACTACATTGCATAGGAACACTACATCGTCGTATCGTAGATTCTTGCTAAAAATCAGGATACCCCAACGGATAAAATTTCACACGGATAAAAAGATTAAATTGAGGACGAACAATGTAAAGTCAAAATACAGAGAGTGGAACCAATTTCCAATTCAAGTATTCGCTCCCAGGGTCGGAATCTCTGGCGTATCGTATATTTTTACAAAACTCTCTTTGAGTTTCAACTACAGGCATAATGCCAGATAGCCCTTTCTCTGTCAGTTGCAAATTCAAGCTGCATATATATTTTTTCAATTTGAAATTTCCACCTTTCTCACAAGGACGCTTTTGATCATACATAAATTCATGATGCAACAAACAGTATAAGTGTACAATGTACACGGAGAAGATTCATAATGCATTTATGCTGACATCAAACGGGATTGCTTTATTTATTGTATTTGATGTAACTCTGCCATGATTTTATCTTGCACAATTTACTGGTGTAATATATTTCTCAAGGGATAGTTACACGAGTGCAAATATTTTGATTGAGTGGAAATCTGATTCAAAGCGGATTTCAAACGAGCTTCCTGATAAAACAAGATGAAGTTTTGCATGGTTTTTAGCTCCAAGAGTAACTTGAACATAAATGCTAATGGTGTAAAGTCGTCGTATTTTTTAGAAAGAAAATAGGTTTGCTGGATATATTTTTTACTGATGTTTTATCAAGATAGGATTCAATGAGTGTGGGTGACAACGTGACAAGCGAATATCAACAATTTGATACAATCACTGAAGTCCACGACACAGCTGAAGCTTGCGTGCATGACGACTCGTTTACCAGATAGATATATGGATGATAGAAAATACTGAATAGGAAATATGACACACTTCACAACTGGAAAAAATATGACCTGGAGCCAATGCTTGAAAGAGTGTGAAAATACAGGAAATTGCTGTGATGGATAGGTATATAGTGTCATATAAACTGGTATGCTTTGGGTGTACCGATATTGGAAAAGTGTAAATCGATAAATGATAACAAAAACATATTTGGAAGCAAAAACGTAAACAGCTTTACAGAGACAAGGATTTGCAGTTTCAACTTTTTGATTTCTTTACAGTAATCCTATTACACAAACCTACACCTGAGTATCTAAACGAATAAAAAATTGAAACAATAAAGGAAGCATATGTGGTATGAATACAAAAACCCTCAAAAGATCATTCCATTTTCCTGAGATCCAAAAAAAAGATTTTCAAGAGAGGACGAAATCACCTCAAGTAGGATATTTTCATCGATACACTTACCCAAATGGTAATAGTTGCTACAGCCGTTTTGTCTTCACCACAAAATCCAAGTAGGATTTTTACCTCTATGGAAAGCAATCAACGAGAAAGTGTGCTTTCGTTCGTACTAGTTTACACAAAACAAGACACTTTTCTTTCACGAAATTTTCCATAATATTACGTTATATGTCTCAATCACACAGGATCGATATTTTCTTGTCCCTCTCTCAATATTTGTACAGCGTATGGTTATACAGTGCATAATAATATAGAGTGGAACGAGAGGAAACAAAATGGATGATTTTCTAGGTGACAGAGTGGTGCGAGAGACCATCTATCATTTGAAGGAGTTTCTACACACAGACAATTTATGTACAAAAAAACCTTCGGGACATGGGCGTACAGGAAATGTGCTGCCGTGTACTTAAGATTCAACCTTTTGTGCATATTCACGTAAGATCCTGTGTGCTTCACATCTGAGTGAAATGATAGCCTTAAGGACCACAATTGGGTACATGATGGGGTACAATATTTCCATACTTTCACCTCTGGCGAGGACCACAGCTACTTTAGACATCACCATTTGAATAATGACTAACAACGATTATGAGCCAAATCGTTTGGAAAATGATCATAAACGGTGGCATCTCCATTTTACTAGCGCGTAACTTGGCTCTCCCTACATCACTATCAATATATATATATCAAGATATTTTTAAAACCTTTCACGTATCTCTAAAAACTTAAGTATGTACCTGCTACCCATCGTCACAAGGGAATATACCAAATACACACACTCACACGAGATACATGAGAAGTGTGTTTTGTGTTATCGTTGTAGATCATAAGCTTCCTTTTCCACGTTCTGTAATATGCGGGGCTTCTCAACAAGAGAACAGAGGTAAACAACAATCAACCCCCAGAGTCGCCCCACATTACGGTAACCGAATATCATATGCGGCATGTTGACAGTGGCTTTCAATCTTTCTTTTTTGAAAGCAGCTCTCAGCATCACTACCCCATTATCATGACGTAGGTATATGCTTATTTTGAAAACAAAGGCTTCTATGTCTGTGCTATTCTTGTCGAGAGACAAGAACTCCCGAGACTGCAGCAAAATCGAGAAAAAAATGTTTATTTATCGTAGAAAGAGGAGATCGACTAGACCTGAATCGTGGAATACATAAATCCCCCATATGAAACAATAAAATATTTGGAAACAGAGAGAATCCAATATTCTACCCACGTTTAAAACACTCCTCTTTCCCCAGCAAAACCGAAACCACACACAGGCAAGCATGTCTTCTATACTTGATAGATTTGTGGTTACACCTTCCCCTAACCAAGCCGTTGTGGTAAACGGAGAGTATTTACAGTGCGTTAGTTTAGCAAGCAACTTTAACCCTTTTAAAAAAAAGTCCATATGCCACCCTGGCCGTAGAAGAGGAATTAAAAGATAACAGATATAAAGTAACCTAATAACGGATTAAAAGCAAATTTAACCTATGAGCCTTCATTCGCTTCCTCAATCTCCGGCACTGACTAGATCTCCGGTGAGTGGAGTGAAGCTTGAGGGATTTCGAGGGCATTAGTGGTCGCCCACTTTGTACAAACCCCCCACCAGCACTGGAACCAGGTCTTGTATATGCAGAGTCACTTTGTGGCGACAACGTTGTCATGATTGTTGGCGAGGAAGGACTGCTACCCGACTGAAATATTGTGTTACTCGGAGGACTTATTCTTAACTCTGTTGTTGTTGCTCGCATCTCGTGAATGGTGGGGGTGGAGGAAGACTCCATACTGCTCGCTGTTGTCACAACTGTTGGGAATTTTCGACGTGGTGGCGGCACCGGAATGCTCCTCTGTTGACGATCCATCTTTCTAAAGTTTTTTGAACTTGCCGCTCCTGCTGTTGTAAGGGATAACCAAGAATAATGACTGTTTCCTCTCCTGATCAGATAATGATAATGACGAGAGGATGTCGTCTCGAGTGGGAGAACTGCTTCTGTTAACGATGATGAGGATCGGATGACTGTAGTGTTCCACGAGTATGATAGGATTATCAACAATGTCAACATACTCAAGTGAGCATTGAGACTGAGAATAAAGTCCTTCTCGGATCTAAGCTGATTTCCACTCTGTCATTCCTCGCCATGCCTTTTGCTTCTGAGTCCTGTCAGGATCAATTCTCTATCGGTGCTCTTGGTCGACTATCTCTTTTCTCGGTGATGAAAGTGGAGTTGTGGCAGTTGTGGCAAAATCCTGGATTTTCAAGCAAGCAAGAGGAAATTCCAGATTTATCGAAACACACCAGCACTGGAGTGAAGTCAGCTTGTATGAAATTAGATTTGGAAACAAGAATCTCACCAGATTCTTCGTTGGTTATTTGTCCCTGGGTGAGGAGTGCCACAGTGCCAATGAATACTTCACTGTCGAATACCTTTTCCCATCGATTCGTTGAATTATATACCTACTTGCCACTTTCAATTTCCTTTCCTCTAGTCTAATAATAACATATGATAGGTATTTTCACAGAGAGTCAAGAGGGGAGCTTACTATGTACTAGCTCAAATGAAACCGACGACGTTCATTAAAAGTTGCATACTGAAATACATAACTGGTTTTTCTAAATTTTCATTATTGATCGTGTACTCGTCGTCGGTTTTCTCTGGGATAATGTGATGACTTGTGTCCCACTTTGAGTATCCTTGTTTCCCTTTCTGACTTTCGATGTTCAGATCCAATCAAGAATAAATTGTTGTACTTTTCTCATCGACAAAGTTAAAGCACTCCTCGAGGACTTTCCAGTTGGAATGCCAGAGTTGTCCTTCTCCTTTCACTCGAATTTAGTGACTGACTGCGGAACAAAAAGTTCCTTTGAAAAGACCTCCCGATAGAATATTCAAGTGTTGATGCTCAAAATGATGAGGGTGATCACTATCTCGGGAAAAATTAGCTGAGAATATATATGGAGTGAGTGCGATGATTATTATAGCTATTCTGAGGCTGCTGATATAACTCGAATCAGTTCGAGCAAATGGCTACACAGGAAGAAAAAAGTTGAGAGGGAAAAAGTGGAGAGCGTCTTTCATTCGTAGGATCCAAGAAACTTGACCGATTAGAGAATATCTAGCAAGGTTTTTTCTTCTTCTTTTTTCTATTAATATCTTCTTAACGAGAGGAATATAAAAGGCGGTGAAAAGTACTTACAAGGCGACTGCATTCCTCTCAGGCATTTGGCAAAAACATAATGATCGAAATACACTTCAAAAAAAAGTTTCATACGTGTCATTTTACTTCAATGATGAGTCAACTTTTCCACCATTCCCTCAAATTCACAAACGCTTCAATATGTTTTTTGAATGTGTTTGGAAATCCAGACTGTTATTTATATTCTCTCCAATTCTCAGTCAAATATCACAGCGAATTGATAAGCAGGTGAGAAGATTACAAGGCTACGAATGTCACGATAGGGGTCGTAAAGTTTTCTCTTTGAAACAGTTTATCGCCTAGCATTAATCAACTTTGACAGGACTTTTTATGTAGGATTCCCTGTAGACAACACAGAGAGAGAAAAAAGGTTACTTGTACAACACGAAACACTCTCCTGGACACAAACTAATTTACAACTGACAGGAGGAGAGTGGTTCTGATGCCAAAAAGCTGTCTCTCCGTCCCATTCATACTGTGGAAGGATACCAGGCCGAACAAGGTGGTTGGAATTAAAGCGTCACACTCTTCGTCCGTTCCAGTGAAAATAAGATTTTTTTTAGAAAAAAAGAAGTCGAAAGCCAAGAAATTACGAAAGTTTTATTTGGCACGAAGACCTTTAGTACAGAAGTGATGAGACGACAAATAACAATAAGCAACTGGCATTAAGGATCAAAAGGAGAAGATTTCTTTTTTCAAGGAATCGCACCACGAAACAAATCACAAGATAAAAACTTTTTGTTTCTCTGAGACTTTTGATATTCAGGTAGTTTCCGACTCGCCCCGTGTGTGGGCCCTTTGTGATAATACTAAACGGTCCGAGAGTTTCTATTTTTCTCCGTCTGTAGCCTTAAGCTGTCTACTGACTTGTGGCTACAGGAAGAAAAAATGTTTCACGAGAAAGTTTTTTCATATGTATTTTTTTTCTCGTATCAAGCAGCAACTTGCAAAGAGAGGAGCGGCCACTAGCACACACTTGGTAAAACTTAAACTAGGGCTTGGAACGGAGTCCTGGATAAAAGTTATATTTTTTACAAGAAAAGCCCAAGCTTTCCCAGAGACAGAAGAGGAACATGACGACATGGAGCAAGCAAGCAGAGAACAACACGATTCCTAGAGAGAAGCGTAGGATTCACCCGTTATATTTTTTTCGGTGACTAAAAACCCACTGTGTAGCACGATGGGACATGGAGAAGGTGAAAGCTGTTTGCTTTGCTCGCTTTTGGAGCTATACTCCAAGACCAGCACTTTCTCGCTCAGACTTTTCTCTCACAAGCAATAAGAATGAAAACCGAGCTCCTTTTTTATCCCTTTAACACTATCCAGCTAAAAATGTATGCAAGGGAAGGATAGCATAAATCCTCTGTCGATCCAGACTACTTTCGAAGATCATATGAGCTTGGCTTTGTCCAAGTTTTTTTTTGTTGCTAGTGGTGTGATGGGGGATAACGAAACAGAAGGGATGGATGGAAGGAAACGGATTTAGAGCAGGTTATAATTTTATCTATAGACGTAGTAAATTTTGATTATAGCAATCCACAACTAATGTACATTTTAGTCAATTCAAGTGTGACTCGGGGGAAGGAACGATGATGGCATTTCTAATTTCCGATGAATATTTTCACATGTGCTCCAGGGTGTGGTGGAACTATTGAGATGTCAAATTGGAACTAGCACTAGTGGAGTGTTTGTCGCTTTTCCTAGTTATTTCAAGTCACAGGTCACTCCCACTTTCACGAACAACCTGTCAACTCCATCATTTCATTTCACTTACTTGAGACACAGTAATCAAATCATATTTTTTTTCGATAATCGCTTCCATCAAGAAAAGTTTATTTTTTTGACGAGCTTTTAGACCATATTATTTCTTCCACTTGATTTCTCTCATTTCCATCTCAGTTTTTGTCAACAAGGTCACAGACGAAAATGGACCATATGGCAAAAATCCCAAAAAAGTGAGCATGCCATAACGTATAGTTTTTTACCCTTCACATACATATGTATGTTTACTTGAGCTTTTTTGTTCACATTTCACATTCGTGAACTGGATATGCATATCAGGAGAAAGTTCTTTCAGTGCATCAAGCAACCCAGTTGCCTGCATNAAAGAAGGATTACTCGTACCACACACGTGTTAAACCAGTTCTTGTGAAATTTCTCATAAAAAAGTCGAGATTTCCTCAACCCAGAAGGAAAGTGGAAGGAGAGAAAGTTGATGAAAAGTTTTTTCCCACTGAAACTTTTCACACATATGCATTTTTTCCGTTTTCTTCCCTCTTTTATGAGGAAAAAAGAATTTACTTTTATGTATGATTCCATGATTCGTAAATCTCACTCCTCAGAAAGGAGATGACAAAGATGACTTTTTTTAAGACTTTTTGCTTTTTACACTTGAACGAACTAGCTGTATAAGATTTTAAAAGCTACTCAACAACCCACACATATACGTTCAATTCCTCTATACAATTCCTCTCCACTTGCTTTGCTGATGTGAGCTCGTCAGTCAGTCTAGGAAAAGGGAAAAGTCAGAGGGAAAAGGCTTAGCTAGCATTAGTCTAATTCCCCAACCTAAAGTATTGACGAGGTTCGTGAGGAACGAATTAGAGTTTTTTCTCCCTAGTCAAACATTCACGCTGGTAGTTCATATCCTTCTTCATATAAAAGGACTTTTTTTTATCATGGTGTACTTTTTTGTTTCCGAATCACTTCATATAAATTCGCTTGTAAGTCATTTCACAGGGATTTATTCGCATTCTTCCTACACTCAATTCGACCAAGAGAAAAAAAAGAGTTTTTAAGAGCATATTAGGGAATCCATCGAAAGGGAAACAAATGTGTATAAACTTATGTATGTGTATTTTACTCAAGATGAATGCAACGTTTTAGCTCGACTTTTATCGACTACGTAAAAGGAATTCCTTCAAATAAACGAACCCATTTGAGGAAATATTACGAAGCAAAGACTTTTGTAACCGTCACTAGTTTTTCATCATTTCATCACTTAAGATCAGAAGGCGTGCCAACTCTGAAACAACACCATGATGACATTACATGGGCCATTTGAGGACGAAAGATCCGTTTATTACGTAATCCCTTTCCTCTCCCACATTTCAGCGAGAAACATTATTTCAGAGAGGATGGCAGGAGGATGAAGCACATGTGGAAACTTTTGTACAGCTTCCTTTTCTCTCAGGATGGAATCTAAATTAGGGAAAAAACAGAGCTATCGCTTTTCCCCAGAAATGCTCCTTGTGTATATTTGAATTCACATCACAAACTGCTCTCTTGGTTCCTTTACAACTTACTAGACTCTCAAATGTAGAGAAAGGAATGAAAACAATATGGAAACCATATATGAGATGAGAATGCTTGAGAGAGAAAAAAAATACTCAAGTATGTGCACCAATGAAGTAAAGTGTTTGAATGACTTTTTTTCATAATAAAAAACATACTCCCTAGCACCCATGGCTCACTCTTTTTAGTTGTTTAATACATGTCTAATGTGATTATCATTGGGTTTTCAACTACTTGAAACTATTTTTCATCATTTAGTATTCTACTATAGTGTTTATAGTAGAGGATAAAAAATGGAAGGAAAAATGACAAAATGGAAACGGCTACAAAAAATGCCTAAAACTTCCTTCCAGTTTACCCAATTTTACTTGACGTTGTGTAAACCTTGTACAGGAGGTATGACGTACGTGGAAAGATCTATAGTAAATATTCACATCTGGTGGGGTTCATGTAAGGTTTTTGAACAAAAATAAGGTGGGTAAAT
>JAHZNA010001100.1:59987-76060 GCA_027743935.1 Sinodicranocentrus sp. ZH6 | reverse complement strand
TGACCATACTACTTCTGAATCCGAAAACGTTTTTCGATTCCATTATCGCTACGCCGTCATATCTATTATCTTATTTTGTCTCCCTAAACAGTAAGAGTCCTTTAGTTGTACCATATATAGCTACTACCAGAAACCCGACTTGTGGCATATTGATTGAGACATGAGTCGATCGGAAACGGGGCTACTTGAGAAATCTTTTAGTCGGGTTTTTGGTAGTACCATATATAGGTACCACCAGAAACCCGACTGTCGGATTTTTTCTTCAATCAGTCGGGTTTTTTGGTATTTTTCAGTCGGGTTTTCGGTATTACCCGCAAAAAGAAGTTTCTGCTGTGATCATTCCCCGCGTATATCTACCTAGATGCATCAAGTAGGCAAACATATTACATTTTTTATGAACCTTTTGCAATCTCTTATGAATGTTGCGTATCTCGGGATATTGAATTTATCCTCGAATTCACCAACACAGTTAAAAGGCTTCACGTTTCTAAAATATGTACGTGGACAACAAGGAAAACGCGATGTATTTGTTTACCCATCATATAAGACCTCAAAGATCTGCAAAATGCCAGTTTGGGAAACAACGAATTCTTTTCCACATTCGGATATTTTCATACATGGAACTACAATACAATTCCTAAAAAACACGCCAAATAAGTGCAGATTGCAGATATGTAGTAATTTCGAATTCCAACATATACATTCTTAATAATAGCAGAACTGATAAGATCCTCGTGAAATGTTTGGACGGAGAGAAAAATAATATTAGTGAGCTGGAAAACAGAGCAAGCAGTTGGTCTTCAATTATCATTAGAGCAAGAAATTGACCTCTTTCTTGGCTTATGTGCTTGAGTAATCTTAAGAATGTCTTGTTTGTCTCCAGTTTTAGATTTTCTAATAAAGTAGGATTGTTTTTTCTATGTATTGGTCACTTTAAAAAGCTATGGGTTAATATGGTGCTCACTGTGTGCTGTGTTATATGTAACAGCAGTCAGTAACCTTTAAAGCTTCATTGTGAATGGGAAGAGTGGAGTAATTTGATTCGATAAAATACAATTCAATGGGAAAGCATTCAGTGAATGTTTGTAATTTGAAACAATGTTTATTTTCTAAACATGAAACTGGGTGCTGCACACATTCAATGTGTATTTCTTCAACTATTCAGAAACAAAACTGAAAGTGTTCAAATGCATGCATGCATTTTACTTTCATGAAATAATGAAAAAAAATCTTCAAACAGCATCTCAAAAAGGTATATCTGTTTTTAATGATTTTAAAAAAATGTATGAAGCATGGAAATTGCTGAAGTACTCTGAAACTAAAGCGGAACCCTTGATTCCAGAATTTAAGAACAATGCTCCAGCTGACGGACCCTTTGTTCCGGTGAGTGAATAAGGCACAGCAGGATGGCTAAAGAACAATGATGCCATTAAATCCAAATATCACTTGGTGGTCTATACGTCATCGCTAATGCTTCCAATGTGTTTGTTAACTCATTTGAGTTGAGGTTGTAGATTGAACTGTGTGTCTTTGTGGTTAGCTTCCCTACAGTTCTTTTTATTGTGAGTGAAATCGATAACTTATAGATGAACGATTTCAATTTGTAACACAATCCAAACCAGATTTAGTAGCATTTCTGAGCCATTAATCAATCCCTTTATTGAATACGATTTTATGTCATGGATTCGACCATGTGGAAAGTCGATTTTGCAGCATTGTAATATCAAGTAACACAATATGTACACTATTTTCAATGAATACAATACAAAACGGATAAAAGCAGAAGTGTTCATTAAGCATGAATTATTTTTCAAGTCTAGTTCGCAGGTTATACATATGATGATTGCGTGGGATGGTGAGGTTATTGGCAAGCAAGCTAAATATTTTAAAGTTTTCATAAGAATGATGGTGAAGCTCTAAGGAATAAAATATCAAATCACAGATGAACACAAACAACTAAGGTGAACATTTGGAGATTTGGGGATAAACATTTATGTATAAATAAGTCGCAAGCTTTTCATTTCATTCCAGTCTTAGATTTTGCTTTCAAGTAGAATGTTAAGTGAATTTCATGTCAGAATGTCGGATTGTTACAGTTACCCAACATTACGTCACTTGACACCCAACGCTTCTCCAGGAGTATCACAACACACTCCTGATTACATTCGAGTTATTATTACAACAGGTTTGAGAAGTTCTTACGTTTTTCAATGAAAGTGAATTTAATTCATGTGTGTTACTTGTTTGAGTGATAGTTTCATGTCAAAATAGTTTTAGTGATAGTTTCATATATTTGTCGTTTCACAGATTCACATGGCAGAAAGCGTAAATTACTCATTCCCGCAGCGCTAGACCTTGACAGACCGAAACGGCCAAGAACAACATTTCAAAATTGGCAGATACAAGCGATGGAAAAGGAGTTTCAAAAGACTCCTTTCATTTGCGAGGAGGAACGGAGAGTTCTTGCAAAGTCCCTTGGCATAACAGAAACTCAGGTTATTTGCATAAAACATATTGCGCGACATGAAATGCTTATGACATTTTTGATAAATTTCTTATGAAATTCTTGTCTCAAGGTTAAGGTCTGGTTTCAAAACAGACGAACAAAAGTTCGCAAAGATATTGGCAAGGATGTAGACGTAGACCTAAGGCGCTGATAGTGGGATCGATGATGCTACATCCTGTTGAGCTTCCAAGACATCTGAACGACTAAAACTGTCTCTTTGTGACGCAGTGCCATGGTTTTGATTCATGTGTGTATCTGTCTCTGTAATTTTAAAAGACATTTTCAATTTTTTTTTGTAATTTTACGATATTACGTGAATAATTATTTCTAATTCATGAAAAAATAGACGGAAGTTTTTAATACTGTGGATTATCGGTATCCCTCGACTCTTCATTACCCCAGAACAGTTAAAAGCCCTCTTTCAAAATGCATAACTATAACAAATATAAAACAAATAAAGTACGACTGAGTCCTTTCAAAGAGGTTTCTCAGTCATTTATCGATGAATATTCAAGAGTCATTGACTTTAATAAATTACGCGATTCATCAGATTCCGACCCTGAGCTGGCGCACGATAGCTTAAGTGACATTGATGCTGATTTACACGAAAGTGACGAAGGTGACTTTGCTGACAATAGCTGTCTAAATATATACTCATAAGTACACATTCCAAAATTGTGTGCTATTTTTCTTGCACTCAGCACCTTCGAGAGAATGCCTGAAAGTAAAAGAAGAGCCAGATTTAGCCGTGGAATTCCCTCTCTATTCTGAAACCCACCCACCCGGAGGAATCCCTGATCATTGTGAATGTGAACTTCTCCTTCCTTACGTATGGTACAAAAGACTTCGCTGCTTGTTCCTCATATCAAAATCTAAGATGGTGCAATCCGGAATGATTCGTGGCTATCTTGGGCTTTACCACGAGAGATTCCTACACCTTCTTTCTTTCCCTTACACGATTCATCCCTTCAGCGATTTTTACTGGATGTGGGAATTCCTCACAACCATTATCGTTTCTGCTAGTTTGATTTACGAACCTTACCAATTGGCATTCGACTGCTTGCAATTTGTGAAGCATCCCACGACAACTTTCAGTCTCTTTGTTAGCATTTTCCTTCTCTTGGATATGCTCTTAACGTTCCGATTAGGATTTACAAACAAATCCACAATCAAAGTTACACTGGATCCGTACCTCATCAAGACGAATTATATGGGTTGTATGTTTTGGTACGATTTGATTACTCGCTTGCCCTACGATATCCTTATGATTGGATTGATGTCCCCAACCCAGCTACTAGATAAAAGAGAACTGACAGCAGTCCGAGCAGTTACCTTAACGGTGAAGATATTTCGGATTCAAAAAGTTCACAATTTTATCACCAAGCTTGCAGTATCCCTCCAGTTGAACACGTGGTCACGAGAAATCTCAACGCATGGAATAATCGCCTTGTTCTGCGTCCACTGGGGAGCCTGTCTTCACTGGCTCCTTCCTGACATTACTCACGCTTACTTGTCTAAACCAAAACAGTACAGTTGGGTTACTCAACTTGACTTATGGGAGCAGGAGAGATGGATTCAGTACATAAACTCGTTTCTCCGCTCACTATCAAATCTTTTGACACTTGACGGCGGAGATTATATTCCACGAGAAGTTGAGGAAATCCTTTGCACTTCATTTTTGATTATTGTAGCTCAATCAATTTTTACCTATTTCGTGTCAACCTTTTCCTCGATGATTATCGAGTTCCAAAAGGAGGAACAGTTATTCAGAGAAATGGTCAGCTCTGTAGATGAATATCTCCGTTTCCGGAAAATCCCTGATTGGCTTCGAGAAAGAGTTTTTGCCTACTACGATAAAAAGTACAGAGGACGGCCATTTTCTGAAGGGGAAATATTAAACTCAATGTCGTTCACTCTGAAAACCCAAATCCAAGGACATAATTTCAAACGTCTTGTAGAAAAAGTCTACCTCTTTTCTGACGTTCCGACTGCCGTCATGTTAAATCTTGTACAGCGTCTTTCATACGATATTTGCGTTCCAGGGGATGTGATGATGAACCGTGGTGTACAAACAGATTGTATATACTTTATTGAAGATGGATATTTCCGGGTGATTAGTCAATACGGGAAATGTGTTGAGATTTTATCTCATGGAGATTTCTTCGGAGAGGTAGCCCTACTCTGTCCGGATATCCCGAGGAGTACAACAATTATCTGTTGTACATTCGCAGAAGTGTACAAACTGACGAAAAAGAACTATAAAGAGTGCATGCACAAGTTTCCCGAGGTTGCCAAGAAAATTGCACAAGTGGCCATGGAAAGGATTAACTATGAAATTTGTAACATTGAAGAGGAAGTGTTTCGCTCAAAGGGTGACGAAAAGTGGAAGAAGATAGCGGAGTATGGACATACCACAATACAACAGTTTTATAAAGACGTAGACACGGGATTAACCCCAGCAAATTATATGCCGCCGGAAGCCTTACAACAAATTTATCTTAATATTTATGGAAACACTAATAAAAGAGAAGAGGTGCCGGGCGAATCTGATTCCGTATCGACAACGGCTGCCTGGTCAGCTTTGGGAGATTGGGACTTTACGAGAAAGTCAGATGGAAAAAGAAACAGTCAAAATAAAAAATAAGAAAGAGATTAGAAGGGCCACACACGTATAACAATCGTCGTGATAAGTGTACATTCTCTGTGAAAAATGGTTATTCGTTGAGCATCCTTTGGAATTAAATCCCTCTCAAAAAATATATACATATATGAGATGAGGTTAAATCTACAGTGAATTTATCAATACAAGATATTGTATACAAGTTTATGGGTTTCTGCTCGAGAGAAAAAAATCTCCACAATTTCTTCAAGAGACCATTAAATATTGCTGAGGGTGGGGAAGACAGCAAAGGTGATTTTTTACGAGTTGAAAACAATAATGAACCCAATGTGTGTTTTTATATTCAAGGAAGGTTGGAAAAACAAAATGAATATCTACAATATACTCCCTTGCAATATACTCTCTCTTCAGCTCTTTAACAATTTGTTACCTTTTGTTTCCCGTCTGGACAGGAGATTGCCTGAGAAAAGGATAGGTTATGGGAGTGAAATGTCTTCCAGAGAGTACTTGACTATCCTCCAGAGGGTTGTTTAGCTGGGATCTCCTTACAACAATGAAGTCGAAAGTAAAAATGTATTTTTATGGGAGAATGAGACACGTAAAATATGATATGCTCCTCCTTTTCCGTGCTCTGCATTCTTATCCTCTTCCTTCAATAAATGTTGAAAAGGGAGTGTGTGTGTGTATGGAGGGGATGAAATAAAACTTTTTTCTTGATTGTCACAATTGTTAGTGTGACACAATAAGAAACATATCACTTTTACAAATGCATATTCCAATTCACCTCTCTCTCTCTCCAGTTCCCCCTTTTATACCATTTACACATGCTTCCTTGTCTGTGGAAAAGGGTCTGTAAATATTGTAATAAATGGGGTGCTACATAACTTTCCAAAAAAGTGATACTCCTCTCGCTAAAGTATTTTCTCTATCAATTCCTCAACGACCTATAGTCATTCTAGACTTTAGCAAAACATGGACAAAAATATTCATTCATTTCTTCCCACATATCCATACAAGCTTTTTCTTCTCATGGAAATGGGATACAAAGCAATAAGCCCAAGTTTCACTTGGGATGGCAACTTTATTACGTGAGTATATGGCGGGAAAACGTGTTTTCCAAATATGACCAGTTTGGGAATTGAGCCACCTTTTTTCTATACGCAATGGTCGTATATTATACCCCAGTTGTGAAACTGCCAACTTGATATGTAGCATTGTGAAGAGGAGAAAACTGCCTGTATAACTTATTATACGGTTTACAACACTACATCAAATATCAAGTGTCACGCAATTCATCACTTGTTTAAGCCCACTTTCTATGCAGTTTTATGGACACTGTGTGCACACTCTTTATCCATAGTTCATGAGTTCAACTAGAGACTAAGGAATGGTTGGAGTGGGAGGTAAACGGAATATGAAATATTTCTCCGTGTCGATCCATAACCCTTGTAGAGGTAACTACTTTCATGCCTTTTCAGTAAACAACTGGAATAAATTCTTCATGCTTTGCGGAGCGTTAAAAAAGAGGTGAACATATTATTTTTTAGAGTAAGTTTAATATTAGTAATATCTAATAGAAATAGAAATTGAGTATTTTCCAAAGGTGTATTATGCAAATATAAGGGGGAAAACAACAACATTCTTTACAAATAGTAGTGCCAAGATGAAAGTGACTGCGAATATTTGTTTCCCTTTGGTCAAGTCTTTGCAAGTATTTTTCTTTATTGGAGAAAAAAAGGCGCACACTGTGGGAAGGATTTATAGGAGAATATTTATTTGTTTTTTGTCGAGAAATGCTAATATATATACATACAATAGTGAATACCTGTGACTACATTAGGAATCGGTGAAGGGCTCTTTTCTGCTTTGGTTTTTTACACATTCATTCTTTGATTTCAACATATTATGCACTTACTTTTTTGTGGTATGATATAAGTTTATGCATAAAAAATATTATAGGGGAAAATACGCAGTGAACCAGTTAAGTTGTATGCCCTATTGATAGTTCTGCAATGATTTTCTGTTGCTATTATGCAGGGGCTGCTGAACTAGGTTTATGTGGGGGCTAAATAGGAAAAGAAAGGGTTTCAGTGTTTTCCTATATATGTTTGATGCACGCAAGCAATATCCTTTTTTAAACTGTTTGTGTACCATGTAGTCAGGATATCTATGTAGGTATGTACAAGGGGAAAGTTTTCCTAGCTCCGGTGTTCGGTTGCAGTTGGCTGGGTGAGAGTAATACAAACCTGCTGTGATCCTCATGTCAGCTCTCATTCGCTTCCATGCCGTGCTTCACGCTGCTACGGAAAATTTATTCCTGGTGCTTGTATATCTCTTGACTTTCCTCGGCAACGGCTCAGTTGCAGACTTTCACTTTCACACTGCACACACCACCCTCTTTTTCTCTCTCTGGTAGAAAGCTTGTATCATGCTTTGTGCGAGATCTGAGTCGGTGTCTGTGTCAGTGGAATAAATGGAAAGGCTTTGAACTCCCTTTGGAATATTTTGAGAAAGCCGGCTCTTGCCCGTAAATATGCCTGGTTGATTTATTTACTTGCTTTTTAATTCAAGGGAAATTCAAGTGCTAAATAAGTAAATAGACAGAGTAGACAAGACCTTTCTGCGTAGAGTAACCCAATTACTGTGACAATTGTGTGTGAACGCTATTGCTCTAGAAATTAAAAGGGATTACAGAGAAAATTCACTTTGACGAATGTTTCGCACTGACAGAGTGGATTGTGAAATTGTGTACGTGAATTTTTGACATTTCTCCTCTTTTTAATTGGGATATTTGCTTCAGAGGAGTATTTAATCCTACGGATATGATTTATGTTTTACAAGAACATTAGATTAAATTATTTAATTGATCACAAAGGTTGTCATTAGCGGTTTCGCTCGTGCGATCACTTCAACTAAATAATGAGAATGGAACAACAGCAATATCTGACTTTCACAATAATTCACAAAGGATTTCATTGTCACTCTGGATTTCAGCCGTGAGCTCAATTTACTGAAGGCTGTGGATCTTTCAGGTACTTTTCAGATTTTTTTCATTTGCCTGTTGTGATTTTCATCTACTTTGTTAGTTGTACAAGGAATTTATTTGGCAACAAAGGTTATAGACTTGGTAAGCTGCATATCCTCTCAGGCAGGATGATTATTAGTTATTAGTAAAAAGTCACAAAGCTACAGGTCCATATATGATGAACATACAAGATAAAACAAATCCTACCAACCCAAGTTCATTTTCATAACTAAATACATGCACAAATTATAGATATTTTCAACATTTCCAGTAATTAGTAGCGAAGAGGATTTGCTGAAAGAAATAACGAGCTAGGTGGTTTTGTCTTTGGAATAAGTACATTGTGATTTCTCTAGATTAAAACAAGAGAAGTAACGATGTGAAGTGATTAGGCAGTGGCGATATCTACGAGCTCGTATTTTCTCCGTTGCAGTCATACAATTTTCTCTTGAAATCCACTTGAAATAATAATGAGACCCCACCACCAGACCATCCTTACGAGAGCTTTCACATCCTCGAAATACTTCTCCAGTTACCCATACTAATATTCGAGTCCTTCTTCGTATATCTTTAAAACGTCGATGAGGAAACGAGAAGAGGATGCAGAATTACATACAAGATTACATCTTGAGAAGCAGACTACTTCCCTTATTTTAAATCCTCTCGTAGATATATAAACACATCTAATAGATGTTTCCACACTTAATGTTCATTTTAGCCGAAAACGAGGCAACTAATCAGCTTGAAATACTTGCAAAATGTTTTCATCCGATGGAAATCAGATGGTTGAAGGATGACTTGGAATTTACATGATAATGCACAAGTCCTATCTTTTCCCTAAAATAGTTTCCAACTTTTAAACACAAGAAAAGCTTCTGCTACACAGCATCAGCTTTTCATTGTGATTTTTGTGTGAGCCGCATTCTCAAACTGTTTCACCACACTTGACATAAACAACCGTCACGACTTCCACTTCGATTTCGATTGATGAGTACAGTACATATATGCGAGCTATTCCCATTCGCATAAATTCCATAAGGATTTCATAAATCTGGAATAACACCGTCTCCAAATCCCAACCCGCAAGCGTATATTTCCTCGTGCACGTAAAAGATTAGTTTTGCACTACTTTTAACATCCTCTATAAACTTCAATATTATCTACCTAACCACATCTCATATATATGTATTAGCTGGAATAAAAGAGCCAAGAATTCCCATTCAACATTTCATTTTGTTGCAACCCTCATCTAAAAATTATAACCGTAACCTCCTCCTGTTTCTAATTAATATTAATTAGCTGCTACACTCGTACACTCCCCATGTTTAGCTTTTACATACAATATTCCCCATTCAAGATCTGCTTAGCTAAACGCATTGTTTGTAAGATAAAGCAAAGGATATATATTTTAGAATCCTCAAAATCCATTCAAATCCACTTACCGTCCTTATTACTTTTGGTGAGATCAACTTCCACTTTTCACTTTCCATAATGTATTCCTATAAAGCTTGTAGTAGAGATTCTTTGTGTACTTTTCTAACACATTCTCTCTAAGCAGTAGTAATCCTACTATCCTATAAAACCTGACTGTTTAATGCAACACATTCTTGCAAAAAAACTCTTGTGTAGGTCTTTCTATTCCAATGTAAACTGGAGAAAAGCTCATTCCCCCAGTTGGTTAATGTGTGAGCGGCTTCCGTTGTAAATGCAAACTTTCGCCGAACCGGTACATAAAAAGAGAAAAGCTATAAGCTTTTGCTTACTCACCGCCTCCCCAATAACCACTCTCGACTACTCCACCTCTTCTCAAAACATTCATTTATTTTGGAATCTAATATCAATCCTAAAGTGTAATAACAGCACTCGAAAGGAGGAGAAAAAAAATCAACATTTGCATTCGCATCTCATCCCTATGCTCTCTTTTGCGTATGTGATTTCGTATGTATTTATCCAAATATTTTGTTTTGGTATTGCATCTCCTCTCTCTCTCTCATATACTATGTGGGAAGAGGACTCTGCAAAAAATAAGTTTATTGAGATAAAAGGACGGATATGGTGAGAAGCATTGCGGTGGAGTATGGCTCACAATATCCAACAATAAAAGGCTTTTTATTCCCTGATGTTAGTGAGATTTGATATGGTTGGTTGAGAGTGGAGAGAGCGAGAGAGTGCACAACAATGCGATAAATGTAAACTTTCATAAACTCCTTGTGCTCCTCTCTCCTTTCTTTTCCAGGCATTCCATGCCTCTTGAATGTCCCATGGACCACATTTGGTTTTAGCAAGCCATCAAAGCAAATCTAACGAAAAAGGGGGAAAGTGTATAAAGCATGTGTGTATTTGTTTGTGTAACCGTCCCTTTTATAGGAAATAGAGAGTGTGGGTATTTGTGTATCACAATGAAAATTCCAATAGTCTACTTGCTACCACCAACTGACTGAGTGACGACTCCTCTAGGGGGAAACAATATAGGGCAAAATACAACTTGTCTCTGGTGTGCACAAACACACACACACAGACACACTCATACAAACATAGTGAATAACTGGAGTGAAGGACGCCAAGTGTGGGGATGGGGATGTCGTGGGCGAATATTATAGGGGAAAACCCTTTGCATTTCTCTAGTCACCAGATTTTGCTTTCTAGTTTCCCTCTAGGAGAACAATAATAGGAGAGTAGTCAGTCAAGCAAGCCCTTGAAAAAGGAAGGAGTAAACAAGAATGAGAGTTTGGGTTGTAGTCAGAGCAGCTTTACTTTTTATGACAAGAGCGGAAGAGTCTGCTGGCACACATCTTTTATGTTCTCCACAGGGCTACTCCAGCCTCAGCTTTTTGTTTTCCTTGTAGGAGCGTTATATTTACTAGCTTAAATATAGCTTCAAATGCAGGGTGGATTCACAGACTAAATTATTATTACACATGACTAAAGTTGACGACTTTGGTGAACACAAGGATCATCGTGGTGGTTTATTTCATAAAAATCGGGAATGTTGTTTGTGTGCCTGTAAATCGTATGTACGAGGGAAGAGAGGCTTTTGGAAGAGTGTGATAAATGAAGGAATGAGAAAAATACGCTTTAGTCAGGAAAGCACTTTTTTTAAATTCAGCTTTGGAAGAAGAAAAAGTCATATTTTGCATTTGTGTTTATACTTCATGTACTCCGTATTCCATTCGGATGGACAAGACAGCTCAGTTGGGACAGTTAATTTTAACTTGGCTAATGCAATGAAAATGCTATGATAGCAATGTTGACTTTGATGATAGTAGTTGTGTGAAGAATTATTTTGTGAATATAAACCATGAAAATAAAAACAAAGCAACTCAACAAAGTTATCAACTTCACAGCTACTTGATTTCCCCATTTTGAGAAACAAACTCTTGGGAAAAAGTGTGTTTGTGGGAAAAGATGGGATAAAAAGTTGATTTTTGAGGGTATGTAGTTTTTTTATGACGTCTTTTTTTTACCCCTCTCCCTTTTGGAGTCCGAGGCATTGAGTGATAAAAGTAGTTTTAGAAATGAAAGAAATTAGTTTTCCACATGGTTGCACCAGAATTAGCGATTACGGAAACCAGAAACTAGCCATCAAGTCCGACCACACTTGCACTGCGTTTGTTGAGAGGAGGGAGCTTTTTGCTAAATAAATAAAACTTGTTTTTCCCTGCCCTTCATATATAAGATACTTTTGTGATTTTTTCAAAGCGCATTTTGCAACAAGGGAAAAAACTTTAGTACGCAGAATCCACTAAAAGAGAAGAATTATTTGAATTAGAAAACAAGAAGTTTGGAAGAATTCGTTTTCAGTAAAGAACCTCTTTTATCACAGGTTACCCTCTTCCCTGTATTGATCTGATGGAATTACGAAATCTAGGATTGAATTGGGGAAATACATCCAAATACATACATATTCAGGATTATCCGTATTCCCAATTGGAAATTCTCGTTTTTTCGCGTGCATTTGCTTGACTGCATGCACAAGTTGTTCGAGAGGGTGCTCTGCTGCTAAAACCCTATAGCTTCTCTTTGCATTCTAGCAAATGAAGTAAAACGAGACCGCATGTTTGCATACGTATCATTCACGTTGTTCCACTACAAGCAACAATGATTTCTCATGTGAAGTTTCAAAAGTCTTTCTACATACCTATTTCGAGCATTAATGGATTAAGCTTTCGAAACTAGGACGAATACTGGAATACTTATCAAAGACAGCTCAAGTAAAACGCTTCGCTGTTGAAGAAGAGGATGATGACATAGATTTTTTTCCTCTAAATTTTTTTCTCTCGTGTACTTCCCTGCACTCTCGTAGCGTCACGGGAGAAGGGAATGAGATGGATAATATGAGCTCTCGTTTTTTCTCTAGTCGCGACATTTTCGCATTTGTCTTATGTCTAAAGCCCGCTTCCATTTTCACAGTCCCATTTGCAAATAAGATTTCCTTGGATGAATGAAAATGAGAGTCTTCAGCTAAAGGGGGCACATTTGTATGTATAGTGCATGAATCCTTCTTCCTCTTCTGTATACTTGTAGTTTACGCAAAAAGTCTTGAAAAAAATCCTCCTCTCTCATTCCTCCTTTCTAATGTAAGCTGATGTAGTGTAACCGTGTCGTTTTCACGGTTCCATTTTCCAAGCCTAATACTATACCCATACTCATATGTATGTACTTTTGCCACTTTAGCTACATTGAAAATTTTTCTTCCTCTTGAGTGCACTTTTCCACTGTGCAAGCAAACCTACCCAAAAAAATGTGGTTCCATTCCAGTACTCTCACTCGCTGGTTCTCTCCGCAGAGGAAAGGAAATGGGTTAAAGAACTTTGATTTTTCAGGATTCATTAATTCGCCCACTCTGTAATTTTCTCTGTGCAGGAGACCCCTTTACTTGTGACATGGTAAAGTAAAATCCTTTCAGTTTGTTCATACCCTTTTCCTAATATCTATCTATAGACAAGGAGTCGTATATTACTTGACAAGTTCCGTGACGTGCTCACGTCCGGCTGCAAACTGACTCAGAGTTTCACTTGACATGAACGCTCATTTTGTCGAGCTGCTGGGGAAACAACAAGGAGGAAAATGGGAACGACAACTTCAAAGCGAATTTTTTTGTCCATTTTTGTTCGTAATGCTCTCAAGCCAGACCTTAAAGTTGACTTGGGTTTCCTACGATAAGAAGTCAAATTACAAATGGTGGTGGAGGTATAATGGTACGGACGGTTTGGCAGCAAGAAAATATCGACTGTTCTCAATCTACATCCGTTTTAATACCTGCTGTGCACACCTGCGCCATGTATATAATTTCATGTAATGTTACGTACTTTAGTATATTATAGTACCCCTGGCAAAGAGAATGCGGACGTGGTTCACCAGTTCACGGTATAAATGTGACCTTGTCAGTTTTCTGAGAGGTGAGATCAAGGTTGCTTTCATCTTCATGTTTTGTTCTTCCACATCCTCTACATACGACATATAGGTAGGTATGTATGCATTATCATGGCTATCCCTATGCCAGCACGTACTTGGCGCAATATTGTTCACATTCTCTCTAGAGCATTGTTAAAGCAATATCGCTCAAGTTTTATGGAAATATTTACAACATGCTTAAAGCGATTATACACACAAGGGTAGTCTTCGAGAATGGACAGATTTTTGTTATATATATCGATTTCAAAATTGGTCACAGCAGGGGAATCAATTGCTCTCCTCTTTTCCTCCCTAACAGTACACACGGAAGACTGTTGAGTGACATGGATAGAGAATTAGGGAGAATTTCACAGGACAAGCTTAAGTATAGGTTTGAACGACAGGGGAAAAAAATGAATGATGTGTATTTTCGCAGTGTTGTATTCCTAAGTAGGTACTACCACGCCATAGGCTCTACAACACCGCCTGCCTGTTACACATTTGAGTAGACAGTGGGAAACCATTGTGTAAATTAGCGACAAATAACCGTGTCACAGAAACACAATGACGTTCAAGCCATGACTCCATGGCATAAAGTTTGAAAGCTATTATTACACCATGTCCTCTGCTCATTCTCGAGTTTTGCAAACATTACATGTATTTTTTTTAATCTACATTTTTTCTTCCATGAATACCTTTGTTACATGAAAAAAACACACACAAGTAGGTATACACCCAACATACTTTGTTGTCAATTGATGGTGGTGCAATGCAGTAGAGAAAAATTGTGACTTTGTATAATAGCTATATGATATCATGATATGAGTAGGAAATTAATAGAAAAAAAACTTGCGAAAGGCTTTCATTCCATTTTTATTCGTTTTCCTATGATTACCCACATTTACAGGAGGATCCTCGTTGGAACGTGAATAGCTCACCTTCAGGAACAGCATCATCGGCAAACATCCCAATCTTCATTGGAATCATACTGACTGGCTCTATCACATCCAATTTTTTCATCTGTTCTCTGCCTCTCTGCTGCTCTTCCTTTTTCCACAGCTACTTGTTCTTTCGCCTGGTTTCATCATCTCCATCAAAACTTTCAACAGTAATAGTGATAAAGCGGGAAGAGGGAGCTTTTGAGGAAAATGAAGAGTTATTGGGGCAATTGGATCTTGGGCTGTACGATAATTTTCCTGAGTATTACCTTGCTGGCTACAGGACCCACAGTGGTGGAAGCAAGACGAACGGTAAGTTTCCCCGTTTTAATGATTAACACTGCTTGAGAGAGTACGTGAGGTGAGTGGAAACTATTGAGTTCAGTTTTGAATCACTGTGAATTTCATGCATAAGCATGCTCCACGAGGAGTATAATTTTGAAGTAATATTTTTTATACTTTTTTTGTTATATTATTATCAACTCACCCTTATGGAGACAGGGAGAGTTGGTAAATGTATATTTCTAATGTGAATTCCATACCCAGCACCCTTTTCACCGGTGCCAAGTGCCAAAAGCCATAATGTACTTTTTTCTTGGCTACTCGAGCAGCTTTCTTGAGCACGAACGAAAGAGCTATAAAAAGGTATAATCTTATGCACCCTTGTGATATACCTACATCATAGATATTTAGGGTGCTATCTTTTCTTTAGGGATATTCTGCGCATTATATGCATACCTGCAAAATTCCTTTTTTAAATGTATTTTTTCCGCTAGTGTGTGAGTGTGTGTTCTTTTCTTTCCTCAAGAAAAACTAATCAGCCATTTTCTCAACTGTGACTCTGTGAACTTTTCTTTCACTCCACTTACTTCACGCAGATCCATCCATGCACGTTCATATGAGCGTTTACCAATTTAGAAACTAATGCCACCACCAACGTTTCTTTTTTTTGACGATGTAAAGATCCATATATAGCTTATCTATTGGCAATGCATAAGGCGTAGATCTACCGTTTTGGGTACATTTCTTAATGCACTCCTACTTTCTCTCTTGAGTAACTTGGCCCTTTTTCTCGAGCAAGTTTAAGGTGCTAATGAAGAAGGAAGTTTTCTTGTTACTTTTCTCCAAGAAAGAAAACACACTCTTGTAAGTTTCGGTGTGCATGCTATGTGTATTTAATGAGTATAAGGTTGCATTATCTAAGAACGTGAAGTCTCCAGACGGTATTTTTCTACCCATCCATTAAAGGAACACGTGAGAGAGAGAGAGTGTGTGTTAAAATATGTATTTGTATTGTCTGCCCGACTACCTGTGTCAGAATTAATTTAAAAGGCTGACTTAATTCATAATGATGTGGTTGCATGCTCAAAGCTGAAGTCAAAGTTGGCCATTTTCTTACCCGTAACGAGATACGAGAGCTTCAAAGGGGGTGTATCTCGAATATCCTAATTTCTTCATCGTAAACCAGATAAAGCCAGCTGAAGCTAATAATGTACAACTCATTAAAAACATGGAATAATGGAAAAGGCTATGCTTAATATTTTCTTGAAAGGAAAAACTGGAAAGGCTTTTGACTAAGGTGACAAAAAA
>JAHZNA010001100.1:0-59965 GCA_027743935.1 Sinodicranocentrus sp. ZH6 | reverse complement strand
GGCTATGCTTAATATTTTCTTGAAAGGAAAAACTGGAAAGGCTTTTGACTAAGGTGACAAAAAAAGTAAGCCACATTGAGAAGCTGCAAAACTAACATGAAAAGGAGGGATAATGTTTTCTTTCTCTAAAGAATTTCCATAAAATATAGTTCCTTCAGAACAAGAGTAATAATGAGGCTAAGCTATTCATTTTGTAAAGTTTTATCCCTCATACACCTCACACAGCTTTCGTAGCTTTATCCGAGTTTTTCTCTCCCTTCCTCATAGTACACCATGGAAAAATATTGATTGTCCCGTATGCGTTAATGTAACAAGCTAGTTTTCTCTTGCGAATTACTTCCACACGACAAGCTTCCCTGTAAAGAGCCTTAAAGAGCTCAACGTCACAATAACAACACCAATCTGTGGTAATGTTCTTTTTCGTTTTATTCCTAAAAACCAAACATATAACGCGTGCTCTCTCTTTTCTAAAACGCACTCTTTACAAGAGAGACTGGAAAGTGGGCTTGGAGGCGAGAGGGAAAATGTGTCTGGGAGAGTAACTCCAGGCCACAGAAAAGCATCCCATTAGCCTTTTAACTTGGCAAGGCCAACGGAGAAAACGAGATCTTGAAAGATATGTGTCGTCGTACGTACACTTCATGTGCATTATATATAATGCAGGCATACACCATTAGGCCCAAATTCTGTTTACCATTTTCTTCAAGACGGCGACACACGAGCAAACCTATACAGCTCATAGAATCGCTTTATGGCATAGTGCACATGAAAAAGACTCATGATAATGAGCTGATCTGATACATTTTTTTAGCTTGCAAGGCGTGTGTGTTGTGTATATGTAGCCAACCCATTGGATATTTTATTTTCCCTGATGTACACTTATTTTATCCTATGGTATGCTCAATTGTTCAAATTCATCAAAGCATAAATCTACATAAATAGTGGAAAAGCCGCCGTGTGTTTTTACGTACAAGTCTGACCTGGTCTATGAATGGAGTGAAATACGGGTTGTGTGATATATGGCGCCATATCAGATAAAATACACAGATCCATTGGAAGCCTTTTGTTGAAAAATGGGTATGGCATAGAGAAAGGGTAATATAAGGGGAAAAAGCTAGTTATATTATGTGGTACATCGAGTGAAAGAAGTAGTAGGGGAGTAGGATAAAATGGAAAGAGCGTGGAAATGGGTGACGTTGATGGCTCCAATAATAGCGCCAATAGTGGGCCACATTATTGTTTGACACAACGGCCACAGCCCATGTCCTTGTTGTTCCCCTTGTGTGCATTACCGGCTATAGCTTTTAACCTCAAGCAATTTTCTTTTTTTTCTTTTCTCTTCCGCTACTCAGACAGGGGAAAAACGAGCTGAGACGATCATACGTGCAATTTAGCTCGTGAAAAATACCTTGCCTGATGTGTTGTGTAATCAAAACGGGTCTAGTATATAAATACGGAGAGGGTCACAATGTCCAGGGGTTTGGGGAGAAGTTGACTTTCCTTCCTGTTTTCCCTTCCATTTCTATTCACAGGGTTTTTCCTCTGTTATTTTCTTACGGATGAGCGGTAATGACAAGAGACTTGAAGGTAGTATGGATGAATGCATGAGCTTGTTTACTTGTAATAAAAAGAAGTCTTGAGAAAATAATGAGGAGAGGAAGGGAATGCTTCTTTCAGCAGAAAAAAAATAAGACGACAAAAATGGGAAAAAATAAACCGGAAACGAGGGAACGTGCAATATTACTGGGTTTTCTGAGAGTATAAATACGTTTTTCTTTTCAAGTATGCCGCAGAATGTGGAATGAATTTTTTTAAAGAATTTTAGATAGAAAAGGAGGAGAAAGTGAGCTGGGGGATATGCGTCGTCAAGTGCGTTTTTTATTGTATGATTATGGGTAAACTTGTTGGAAATTACTGAAAGAATTAGAGTTTTACCTAGTAGTTCTTATAATAGACCTGAAAGGTTCATAAGGCTTGAGAAAAAATACTTAGAGAGAACTCTACAAGCGAGAAAATGGTGACAGATGCTAAGTGGGAGTTGTGGCAAACGTGAGGAAATGATAATGAGGAGTGAGAGCAAGACATTTTTCGCTCTATCTGCGATACGTGATTTTTTCTTGATTTTCCACTTTGTTCAAGAGACGATTTTTTCTACAGAAAAAGTCTACCTTTCACGAATGGAATTATCTTATAGATAAGGTACCTCCTATGGAGCAACAATTGGAAAGGGAAATGAATAAGAACACTGCGTAAGCACGCTCACTTATATTGCTTCCAAAGTAAATAGGAGAAGTGGATGAAGAAATTTAAAAATTGTGTTGCTCTCTCAATTTCTCTCCGAAACGAATGGCCTATAGTAGTGACCTATAATTTGGGAAATGCTCAGTTAGCCATTTTCTATGAGAAACCCTATCCGTTGATCACTTGAGAGGGTCTTGTAAATTCCCACCCAAGCGTCACAAATGAAGGCTTAACGGGCTGCCGCTAAGGAGATAAGGAGTTGCCGTTTAGCTTCGGATCACTGCCACCCTCACTCCATCCTTCTATATCATTACGGAAAGTTTAGAGATGAGGAGAGTAGGCACTCACGCCTAATATAACTAACGACTTGATAGATACAATGGCGGAACTAGTACGTAGTTAAACATTCCATGAGAAGAGGAAATGTGAAAAGTACGCAGAAAGAAAATGGCTTTCTTCATCTTTTCACAGAGGAAGGCAACCAAGGAAAACATGCAAGAGAGCTCAGAGTTGCACCCTCTATATCACATGGCGTGTGGTGGAAAACGACGGGCTAATATTTAATGCATGTACATGCACATAGGCAAAGTAACTTAACTACGAAAAACACATACCAACAAATTAGAATCTAATTTGTTGGTATGTGTTTTCCGTAGTTAAGTTACTTTGGCACATAGGTACTTATGCATGGAATAAGTGGTTATGTATATAAAGAGCGGTGTACAGATGCAAGTTTTTTTTTCTCGGCCCTTTTCCCTTCCTAGACCTGCTGTCTCGTAGATCCCGACCCAACTTTCACCCGCTTGGATGCCCCTACACTTTCCATCACTGTCAACCCATTCTCCCCTTTCCACTCGAGCAATTCTCCTCGATAATTTAGTTGCCCTAAGAAAGCTCCAAGACGTGGGTGGTTACTCCTTAGAAGAATATATGCCCTAGAAATCCTCCTCTTTCCCCAAATAATGCTCCTCTTCCAGTCTGGATATGACTGCAACCGGTGCGTCATGTTGTTGGATAGTTGGATCGGTACTGGACTACTTTGTCGTTTGAGTATGGGGGAGATAGTGAAAATATGGTTTTTAAATAGGTTTCCTCATGTACAATGAGAATGATCAATCTTTGTATTCTTGTAAGTAGTTGGATATATGTATTGTTAGTACACACTATTGTTGTGTTCCTGCTTCTTCTACCTGAAAAGTTTTTCATTATATTTTGCAATCCTGGTGGATCATGTTCCACACCAGGATGTGTCAGTCGAGCTAGGTTTCCTCTTCATTCCTTTTTATCCTTAGCTCAAAAAATGTTCACTTGAGCCTTTCCCGTTTCATTAGTTGAGCGACGCCAAGTTGATTAAAATGGATGGGAGCCCTTGATTGAGACTTAATGATTAATTGTTCTAGATTCTAGGGCTTGCACGAGTTTCACCAAGTGGAGGCATCCCTCCGGAGTGAAGGAGACAGACAAAAACTTTTTTTCATTTATACTACATTCATGCATGAGCTGCCATTCAATGTGACATTTCCAGTGTGCTCTTGTATATATCGAAGCTTTTGCTTTCCTTCCTCTTTCGCTCTCCTTCTAAAAAGAGTAATAATGGGAGCTTGGCGCATCAAAGGAAGGGACCGGAAGAAAGTTTTAATCAAGAACTTGAAGATGTAGGCCATTGTGGTAATGGAAATGAGAAGGGAAAGTACAATAAGAAAACTTTCCTTTAATAAATTGGTCGCTAATGAAGCTCGTAAATATTGGTGCTGTGTGTATAAAAAAGGGAAGACTTGGAGAAGAACGAGAGAGAAAGAGAGGGTGTTATTATATTCTCAAAAAAGTTGTAGTTATGTAGTCGGACGTTTGTACATGAGAGGTTACACTTCACATGGCTTTTACGACTTTCACTTTTAAATCAAATTTGGGAATGAGTGAGGAAATTTCTTCAAATTTCCTCAAATGGGAATATTCAAGTTAAGATGGAAAACTCGTAATGGTCTGAAGGGGACACAGTTAAAAAGAGAAATAAAACGATTTTAATTTTGAGGAAACTATTAAGCAGAGTGGAGACTTAATAGGTTTTCATAACTTAGAAATCGAACGGTGATTTGGAGAATAGAGAAAATTTCAAATTAAGATAGATACAATCCCATTTACCCCTAATTATATTGGTGGAATTAAACCATAAAAATGACACCATAAAAGGAAGCCAATATGCCACCAAGTCTTCTGAAATTGAGGGATTCTTATCAAGACCAAAGTCAATGGTAAAGTTAACCATATTACAAACCATAAAACCACCGAAATGTCCACCACAAAGGAAATGCACTTTGTGATGTTACTTTCCACATCCTCATTCCACACTCACAAGTGGAAAGTTCTTTTTCTGTACATTGTGCCAGTTTCAATTCCCTAGATCAAACATGTTCAACTTGGATACAGTAGGGTCTTTGATTTCTGGGTGAACTTGTATTGACAAAAACCCTGTCATGTCAGATTCAGCTGGAGAAGCATCTTGTACTAAACTTTAACATGAAAAGGAATCATATACATGTTACAAGTATACCTAACATTTTTTTTAACAATCTCTTCCGTCTCCTATTACCTTTTTACCTTGTAGCATGTCACAAACTTATATATTTATGTATCAGCTTTTTGGCATGTGTGTGTGCACACTCGAAAGTGGTTTAGATTTTTTGTTTGGAAAAAGGCACGTCTGCTTTGACTTGCTGAGTCTACCACACAGAAACACAGAATTCCATAATACTTTAGTTTTGTAAACGTGATAAGAGGAGGATTTTCCATTTCTAAGAAGGAAATTCGCCGATATGATTATGTCTAGTGTTTGGGATGCGATAAAGGACTGTGTGCAAGAGAAGAGCTGGGAAAATTGAGAAAAGTCAGGTGCAGGTGGAATGTTTACCTTTGCTTTTGATGATGCCAACAAAATAATACATCAATCAGAAAGGGAAAATGTAGAGATGGCTTGGGTACGTGAGGAAAGAGAGAAAATACAAGACCAAAAGAGAAACCCCGGTTTGAGTACGTTGGCTTTTGGGAGTTAATGGGAAAAGGAGAAAATCAGTGTCTACAAAGTCATGCATTAAGGAGGGTTTGTGGTTTACCGGAAAAGTACAATGTAATATGGTGAGGTTTGTGTATAGCTCTAAATGCAATATGTCTTGTTTTGCCTAATGGCCAAAGTAAAGATTTTCCTTGTCCTGAAATGAAAGAGTAGTCATATAACTCGTGAAGATTCTCAGGTCTAAATCTCGGGTTTACTGAGGACAAACAAAATATCTGTGTCTAGTCTCATTTTATGTTGGCGGGAGTGCCTCTCATGCAAATGTAATTAGAGAAGCATTAAATATATATCTCCTTTGTAATACTTATTTTTAATGAAATTCATGAAGTTGTGTGGGGAGCCGAGGGTTTATCACTCTCTCCATTTGTGTTTTTTTTCTTCTCTATGCTTTCAATCCCCCTCTGGAAAAGATGAGAGAGGAAAGGGATATATTTAGAATTAAATAAGGTGTGTAAGTCTAATTCATTTTAGGGATATACATTTCCATCCGTATCAACCACAAAATGTTCTCAAATGAGATAGACTAGAAGAATAAATGAAGAGAGATAAGATACACTGTGGAAATCTTTTTATACAAGAAACCCAACTCAATTTCTTGCTTCTCTCACAAAATATCAAATTCGCATTAGGCATAAGACAAGGATAACCCTGTCTCCTCCTTTTAGTTCCACCCTGTCTCTGGCATTTTTGTCGATTACATGTCTACATTGAGCTGAGATGTATTTCTCTCCCAAGCGGCGGCAATTCTTAAACTGAAAAAAATATATCCATATAGAAAGTCAACTTAAGGCAGCCCTCCATGGCTCCATGCGCTTAATTTCTTTCGTGATTTGTTCTCCTGGAATCCATGGGGTGATATGATTTTCCAAATTTCCCTTCCAAAAATGTTGTTCCTCCTCAAACAACTCCCAACTTTTGTCACGTTATGCAAAAGTATGTGACGACAAGGAGAGATGTGCTTGCTGGATTTTATTTATTTCCTGAAACACCCATCTCCCCACCACACTGTCACGTTCCAAGTCAACTCACAATAATAATAACTTATCTCATATGGAAATATATTCGAAAAGGTATAAGCACCAGGAGAAAAAGGAGTACGAGGGAAAGTGTATTAGGATAACAAGGGAAAAGAAAAAAATGCGCCATGTAAATTATGGGATTAGACAGAACTCTCGTGTGCACGTTTGCTTTCCCTACTCTCCTGGGAACTTACACTAATACTACTTAAATTATTTTCAGGATCCTTCTCTCCTCACATACATGGAATATATAGGACAGAAGAGAAAAAGCCACCGCTAGCAAATGATATAATGTGCTTAGGCTTTTGCTCATCTGCTCAATTTCTAATACTATTATATCACTCCGTATGAACCTCTTGCATAGGGTGAGGAGCAAGGGAAAAATTCCAGGAAAAAATATGAGAGTGCAGATTATTCAAGCCAAAAAGGATCATTTCCCATTCCAGCGCACTCGAGAAATAATGCACATAATACACACATTCAACCGTAATAATATTACACATGAATTCATTCTCGTGCAAAATAAATACTGCATATATTTCCTCCTTTACTGTGTCACATGCAACGACCATAATGTAATAGTAATGGGTTACGCATTTCTCTTCTGTATAATATCATATAACGAGAGGGAGAGAGAGAGAGTTTGCATGCTATAAAGCATTTTTCTCTGGTTTTCCCCCATCCCCATTCCAAAATGTAAATGAGCTCAGGGTGTGTATGTAGATAAGAGGAATAGTATACATAAAATGAATAGGGAAATGTTTTTGAGCCATCAACGTTTCCAAAGTCTACTGGGAAGGGGTTTTCTTGTAGTGACAAGTCTCTATGTCTCTGTAAAAATATTCATAATAATATTTTGCACACGGACAATATCCCTTTTACAAAAGGAGGCTTGGTAATGCAGCCTTTTGTGAAGGAGTAATTGAGCACAATATTTGAAATGTGAGTAATAATGGTTGAAAGCCTCCCTAGGATTCCTTGTTGACTACTCTCAACGCGGCAATGAAGGTGGTTGTACTCATTCACTGAGAGGAAGAAAGAGATCATCGTCGCAAAATAGAAATAAGAGAAATAGCAATAATAAAAAAGGGAAAGGGAAGCAAACCTCGTTTGGAGTCATATCTGTGGCGGTAATTTGAAACAGGAATGATGATGATATTGCTAGAGGTGAGAGTTTTGTAGAAGCGAATGTGGCGGTTTGAATATGAGATAGTTGGTGGTAGACGGAGTGGTGGGCAATATCTCGCAAAGCGCAGTTCTCCTTCTCTGGCGTACTAATTTCACAATGTGTGTTCTATATGCCCTCATAATGCAACCAAAAAGGAAGTGAATATGCTTTCCCGGATGCTGCTCGTCCTTTCCCATCCTGCAGCTCCAACTTATACTCTGTGGGAGTAATAATAGAGCATTTGTGACAAAATGGAGGAATCCTAGAAAAAAATGTAATAGGTATAGAGGGAGTATTTTTAGATTATAAATGTTTCCATGATGTAATGCAATGTAATAATCTTGAGTGTAATGGAAATGAAATATTCAGTATTTTGTAAAGGGAAAATTTTTCTTCATGTCTCCTGCTGTTTTTCTGAGTGAAAGAGTGGTGTTCCTTTTGAATGCAACTTTTCAGCTAGACTTTTCCATTTACTTTTGAGTGGGGGACAGCGGTTTTACCATTTTCAGCATTTCAATGCAATATATGTACATAGAATCTACATTCATTATGAATACTGGCTTTATACTATGGACAGTGTGTGTTTCTGTGGTTCTGGCATTGCAACGGGTTTCAACTTGCCAAATGTTAACTGGACCTTGCTGTCTTATAGCTGGAGAAAATGTTTCGGGTGGTCTATTGTCAATTTTCTATTTTTTGTAGACAGCCCATAGTGTGCCATTATACATTTCATCTTTCTTTAGTCTCCTTGCTACATGGACATGAGATGTGTGTGACGAGACAACATATTGCGACGCTTTTCAACTTAAATGGTGAGACAAGAAAGGACAAACGCGAAAGGGGTTCGTTTACCCGTAAGAATGTAACTTAAACGGGTGGCTTATTTCAAGTGGCTGGATGTCGGAGAAAAGCATTATTCCACGAATTATTAGAGAATTAACCCACTTTCCCCATTCATCCTGTCTCCGGTTGAGACTGTTATTGGGTTACTGTATGACTTCTACTGGATGCCATAATTTCCGCCTGGTGAGAGGAAACCTTTCCCTGTCCGTTTTGATATTGGTTAGCAGTCACTCAAAAATTTCAATGAGGCTGACTTGTCTGTCGTTTGCGGGTGGATTTGAGAATTTAGACAGTGTTTAGGGTTTCTGACGGGCTGACATTCTGGTGGCTATGAAACTCTGGATAGCTAATGACATCCTTGAGACAGGATATTTGCAGAGTTTCCTTCGTCGATTTCCGGTTTGTTATCCTTCTTATTCGATTGTATGATCATGCCATAATATAAATTTAAGTTCACCTAGCGCACAACACGATATTCACGTCAAATGCTACAAGGATAACGACGTTTAAATTATCCTACCATAATTGTTCTTGGGTATTTAGTACGAAAAAATCTTGCTCTCAATTTCAAGCGTTATGATTTAAAAGAGGTAATTACAAAATAACAGCGTGTCACAGTGCAATTATCTTAAAAATTTATTACACCCTTATAAAAAGAGTAACCTAAAGCTGAACACAAGTCTCTATCCCTATCAAGCAAAATAACTTTTATCGTTGATGGTCAACCACGAAAATATCATGAGAAACGAAACAACCCTTAGGAAATCTCCTACAGCTTATCAGTAACAGGAAACATTCATCAAAGTAATTCTAAAAATATCTTAAATTACTCATAACTTTCCAAGTGACTACATAACATTGGTGGTTTTATCCTCCCCACACTTACTCCCATTTCTTAACAATCAGCACGTGAAAGCGGGACTAACTAAAACCAGCAAATCTTTTCTTAGACGGGTAGTAAATATCTGCAGATGTTTAGATAAAGAAAGCCATTTCGTGCTAAAAAATGTATAAAAGGGATTTTTTGGTAAATAGACTGCCACCATCACTGCCACTGGCATTAGAAACGATGTAGACCACACCCGGGATTTTGGCTGTTGAAAAGCTTGGTCTTAATGCGTGTCTAATGCGCGACACATTCTCTCGGAAAGAATGTGTGTGTGGATGTGTGTTCATTTCGAGAACTTAGTTTCCAGACCAGTTGGTCTATAATGAGAAACGAATGTAATAAAAAATGTTTGTATGTTTGCAAACAAACCTCATCCAATGACTCTTGGAAAAGAATGAGAGTAAGGAAAGTAGCAAGAAAAACAAAAAAGGGGAACTTGTAAAATACACAAGGAAAAAGCAATGTTGATAGCAGCTCTCTTGAGTAATATTGAGAAAGCAAAAAGGGAGAGTGTAACTATCACAAAAAATGGCATGCTCATATTACACCAGTCTTTGATAACAAATGTAGTTGGGGGACCTACCACAGAGTACATTTTTCCTTCAATCAGTGACTATGAGTGTTTGTGTAATCTAGAGAAGCAATCTTGTCAATGGATTTTCCCATTTGAACACTTTATGAGAGGAGGAGGAGGGGAGCAAGACTTTGTATTTCTTTACTTTCCCTTGAGCAGTGAAGAAACAGGGTTTGTATCTGAATACAAGTTTCATTTCAATCCCATTTGATTGCGTTTAGCGAAAAGAAAACTAGATCAATCATGGTGAACCACCTGATCAAATCGGTCATTGGCGATAACAATAATGGAAAAACCTATCATGGGATTGAGGTTCATTGAAAGGAGGAAGTAGACAAACGCTATACAGCAGCAAACTGCTCTCATTCATTTATCACGTCATCTAAAATAACTTTGTTTACCAACTTTATTGCGAAAATGCGTTCTAGAGTTTCCTCCCATTTCCATCATCACGGCGTACCTTCAGTTTCCGCTCTTGTTTCAATTTATCATCTTTCTTCTGTGAGTTGCGTGTAGAGTATGGGGGGTCAGGCTAAGATGTTGAAATACAAATATTGTAGCGAAATCCCAACATATTGACACAAGTTACATTGTTTCTGGCTGTATTTCCTGAGAACTGATCGAGTGTACATAAGGAATGCGTCTTAGCTTAGAGTCAGGATTTATGTTGCTCAATATACTGAAATCTGAAATGTACTAGAGGCAGGTTGTAGAAAATAAAAATAAAATCATAAATAAAGGGAGTAAACAAATCAGTTCAAAATACAACATTTCGTTTTTCCACTGATAAAATTGTTTTCCCATCCCTGGTGGAATTATTTATTTATTAATTTTACTCCCGTTTCATAAAAATATTCAATGAAAAATAATGGTGGTGAAATATAGATCGAAATGTTTGGATTCATTGTAAGCATTATTAATTAATAATAATAATTAATAATTCGCAAAAGCCGGTACCCTCGACCAAGTACACCAAGGTTATCATTGCAATGATGTCTTTTTTCAGGAAATCACCCCCAAGAAATACAAAATGTACTTTTCAACAGTAAAAAATGAGTCTCTCAACTCTCCCCCCGTAACAAAGACATTGAGAAAAATTTTCAATGATGTCTTTTTTCAGGAAATCACCCCCAAGAAATACAAAATGTACTTTTCAACAGTAAAAAATGAGTCTCTCAACTCTCCCCCCGTAACAAAGACATTGAGAAAAATCAAGATGAAAATCCCTTTCTCTCTCGAGGTTTCTGATTTCTCCAGTGAATTCGTCCATTGTCCCCTCTTCTGTTTCTTATGAAACGAGCAGATTAGATAGAGTCGTCTCCTCGTTGAAGGCGTTTTGTGAGAAGATATAGTCCCCAAAGTTTACTTTTCTCTAGCAATTTCCACCATCCTCTTTTTCCCCCGAACGAGTATGATTTCTTTCGCTATTTTATCCGTCCTTTTCTGTCATGCTTTTCCTCATGTCCAATATCCCTCATCCGAGTAATAAGGTGCTTTACTTTATCTATTGATAAAACTTTTTCCTCGTCGACAGCAAAGCTCTTCATCTAGTGGAAACCCTTTTCTTACCGTTTTCGTCAATAAGATAGTGGATAATAGATAGCCATAATAGGAAGACATACTACCAAAATAATGTGTGTGCGTAGTAGCTACTATATATATCCCCGCATGTGGGAGTAAAGGGAGACTCACGCATCACAAAATATAATGCTTAATAGCGCAGTAAAAAGGAAGTATTAGCCTTTCCTTGTCCTTTTCTCTAAACCATCATATCATCTTTTTTCCAGAGAGTGATGATATGTTTCTCTTAGGAAGCTACACTGTAGCAAGCTGAAAAGTGGGAGAGACACAAAAAAGAAATGCTGCATTCTACACCAACGACACTCGAAGATGTGCCTCTGTGGTGGGCTGTGGGTTCTAAGATCATGTGTCAACGATAGGGGGAATGAGAAGTTAGTCTGTGAGTAGTGCGATGTTATACCATATCTCTTTTTTCTCCTCTCTTCTCCTGTTGACGTAATTCTATGTGATAAAAAGCTCAGATTTCCGATCCTACCGTGTCGCTCATTCACTTCCCATTTTTCTTTTAAGAGCGTCGAGGCAAAAATGAAAGGAGAAACTTAAGTGATGATAATATATCATCCGGGCATAACACCACTAGCAAAAGATTCAGGGTGGAGAAATTTTTTGAAGATTTTTTGTTACACTAATAATCACAAGAGGAGTGTTTTTTGTTGTACTTGAGAAAAAGAGAAGAAGGGAGACAAGGTTGAGTTTTTTTAGGCAGCATCAAATATCGCTGGTGTAAGCGAAATCATAGCGTGTAGAAGGAGAGAGAGAAAGAGTCTTGTAAAAAATACTGAGGAAATATAACCATGTTATATTGTTAGTAAAGGTGGTCCGATGAAGACAAGGAAATAAGATTAGATGATGTTGATGAGGATTGTAAAAGACAAGTAAAAGTGGAACCACGAACTTCCATAAAATTGTTATTGGACAAAGAGACATTCCAGTGAAAGGGACATTCGTATTATATTGCATTATAAAAAGAATGTTTACTCAAGAAGAGAGCGAGCGAGAGGAGCATTACAAACTGGTCACGAATCTGACGACGTATCGGTGAAGTGTACACGGCATATGCATTAGAATGTAAAGAAGAGGCTTACCTTGAGCTGGATATATGTCCTCCGTTGTCTGTCTCACTCTTTTCTTTTTTGGTAACGGACAAATGTGGCGTGTGTTCACCTCAAGGTATTCTTTTTATCAAGTGGAAAGAGCCAACAGTAATGTGAAAAGAGAGAGAGAGAGGGAAAGAATTGAAAAGAAATTCTTGAGCTTGTCTTCCTGTCTTGATTTTCTACGTTATTCACAATTCTTCCGCTTCACTCCCAATCCTTGTGGTTTGAATCCACAGCTTGACGTAACAAAGATGTCAAGATGTACACTTCACTCACATGAGTTTCACGGGCAGATGAATGCTTTCGCCGGTATAAATGCGTGTGGTGGAGGAGGAGATGAGAATAAGGGTATAAAAAACGCGTGCCACATATTCAAGCCTACTCACTCGTGTACACGCATGCATGAGTACAACCCAGCTTGTCCAACATGAGAGGAAAGTAGGCAGCTCAAACAGGAGGAAGTAGAATGAAAGTTCAAGTTGGAGAGGAGAAAACTTGAAAAACACCAGATCAACAAGAAGACCTAAGCGAATTATGAATGTATATACAAGGGTAACAACATTTCAACTTGCCATTGCCAACTGCTGGATTGAAAGTATTTTCACATGTGCTTCCATTTCACATATTTTTTTTGTTTATGACTGCGTGTGTGTGCGTCCTTTTCTTACTAATAATATACGGGAAAGTTTATGGAGGAAAAGGATAAAAACTTCTACTCGTTTACACGAAGAATGAAAGAAAGAAAACTGGAATGAAAAGATTTTGTTAAGAAACTTTGGAGAAAAATAAAAATCGGTGTAAATCCTCATTTCAACGCCATTTCTAAAATTGACTATTTATTTAATAATAATTGTGGTAAATAGTTTTCTTATAGTTGACGAATAGGATTGCAGACAGGCAAGTAAAATCAATACAAATTTACACAATTTTACAAGTATATTCTTTGAATACGCAACGCCAGAGCTTGTTATTATCATAATGCAATTTTTTCCCCGTTGGCAGTCAGTGAGACGAAATTCTCGTAACAAAATCATGTGCCTCTGCTGTTTTCCCATTTTCTGGATGCTTCCTCGCATTTTACAAATGCACACTTTGTGCATGTGTACTTGTACGTACAGCTCTTTCATTTTTATTCTTGCCATTACACATTATGCCTGAGAACCGAGGGGGCAACTACAAAGGGCAAGTCCATAGGTTTTCATTTTATGCATGCTTGCATGCCTCTGTGGTGAATGCATTTACGACAGGGTTAACGCAAATGATCCGTTTTTACAGCAGCTCAATGAGTGCAGGCAAGATAGTCAAATTACATTTTAACAACATTGACGAGCTCGTCTATATTCTCCACGAGTGTGTGCGTCTGTTCTGGACTTGTACTCTATTTCATTCAGACTCTCGAGTCAACAAGCTCGAAAGGGAAATTACGGAGGAAGTTCTCGTAAACCGGATGAGGTTTCACTGCTCCTCTATCTTTTCTCTATCTATATGGAAATGGTGAGGGAGGATGTTCTTTTCCCAGAATCATTATCCAAGGCAGTGGCTCTCTCAAAAGCTTTTACCCTTTAAGCAGTTCACGGAATAAGGAAGGAGAGAAAGTCAGATTCAGGCTGAACAGTTGCAAACTTTTCTAAACAAAAATATGCGTAAAAGTATAAACACACTCATACACATTCCCTCTGTATAGCTCCATTACTATCAATGGATCTTCGTCCATTTCCTATTATTTCCAAAGGATCAAAACATATCGGGTGGTATCTCCTTGATATGATATTATCATGGAGCTTCCATGGAAAATCCTTATGGCCACTTTACACACATGGAGAGGAGAGTGTGCTTGTCTTTATTACAACTTCAAAAACAGCCACTTGTGAATTTTCCTTCCTTTTCCTACAAAATGTTGTTATCTATGCATGAGTAAAATGGAGAAGCCTATATGTACTAGTGTGGGTGTAGTTAACAATGTTCCGATATTCAATACTTAAGCGATTGGTCACGGGATAACAAGGAGTAAGCGAGAATTTCTCCATCGAGCTGTTACATACCTTTATGCAGACAATAGGTTATTCAATGCATTCTTCCATACAACCATTATACTGTTAGCCTCTTTCAACATGACAGTTGTTTTTTTTGTGTTGAGAAGAAGAAGAAGACTTTGTTAGATAAGCATGCGAGAGGAGTCAATTCTCTGAGTGAGTGAATAAGAAGAACTCTCTGTCTGGAGGAGGGAGTACAACAATGCGCTGCAGTAGTTAGATAAGTCGACTGGTCTTTGGATAACGGTTTTGGTCTTGAGTGTCTTGGATGGTTATATGTGTCCCAAGGGTCCCATTAACTTACCTTTCGTTCCCTTTATTCCCCAATTCCCTTATGTGGTTGCTAGGTTTCCTCATTTCCCATCCTGCTCACAAAGAGCCCTAGTCGCCATTCCTCTGAAATATATATTTAGAGAAAATAGTCAGAGAAACGAGAGATACTTTACGTGGAACTGTGCAAGATTTCCAGTAGTAGCTTGTCTTCCTTTCGGATATGGAAAAGGACTTTTCCAGAGACTATATATTTGTATATATAGATATGTGTATAATAATAATACCGGTTTTTGAGTGGTTGTTTGCCCGCCGTAGAGGAGCAGCCCAGACACACCATTTGAGCTCACTTAAACTCTTGTTTTCCTCACCAAAAATAATTAGATTCTCTCTCGTGAAATAGGATCAAATTTTGTGCAAAACCGATTATCTCCCTTGTGCTACTTGTGTGTATGTTTTTTTCTCTTCTCATTCCCTTTCTCACCAACCTCTCAATGTCTTTCCATTTCAAGTCCTAACTTGCTTGTCAGATAGCCCATTTGCACACTTACACAAGCGAGTCGGCTAAAGCAATAATTTGGATTGAAGATGTGAAAAGACATACTACTATATAGACAAGTAAAAGACGCATAGAATTTAGCAGCCGGTCTTCCAACCTCTTTTCTGTAATGGTATATCCTATTCTTGAAACTACTATTACCCTCTAGTCTTTTGTTGTTACAAGGGCTTCTATCATGACAAGGCTCACACACATAAATATACGTTTCCTTGTAACTCAAGGTAGACGATAATTTTTTTGGCCCATTCTTGGGAAACTGAGAAGCCGCGAAAGATCGTCAAAGGATAAGAGGAAAGAGGATCTGTCGTTGGAAATAACTTTCAACTTTCCCTATTACTGTTTGGGTTTTTCTTTCGGAAAAAGGAAGAAGTGAAAGTGTAACAGGGAAAAAAGGGGAAAAAGTGGTTGTACTTGAGATGAGAACAAGAATCGTAAAGCAGTAGGAGGAAGCTTTAATGTATTTCCACTAGAGAAAGATATAGCGGAGAGCTTGAGTAAAGAAAGATCATTATGGTATGTGTGTGTGGTGGGATGCATGGAGTGGAATCGTGGAAAGGGAAATAATTTCCATGGCTTGAGGTTTCATGAGCACTCAGTCACCAGCTCAGAGAAACCATGACTGTAATTAGTATTCTGGCTATCATGTGTACTAATTAATTCTCATAATAGAAGTCGCATTCCCACTGAGTGGTTATCCCCTCGTCGACTCTTCTCCTGGTTACGAGGAGGTTATATGAGGGTATAAGTTCTTTGAAAAAAGGAAGAGCGGAAGCAAAAGCCAATTGTAAAGGCAAAAATCAAGCTGTTTAACGCCTATAAAATGCATTCATAGCTTTCTCCCAAGCTTACACTAATACCTTCTCTGTGTATACTTCTCCGCTCTCTTGTGCCCAGTCAAGCTCTTGACTGTTGAGAGGCATTTACTTAATTTGCACATATGCAAAAACCATAAAATCTTCACGTATCTTTTGGTGCGTGTGTGGGCAGTGATGAGGAACAAGAGAACATTTCGAAATCTACCGTGAAAATACACGAGAGGTTGGAAATGGGTGGTGGTGGTGCAGCTACACTTTCTCTGTAGGATATATCGCGTGTGGAGGGAATTTCTTTTTTGAAAGAAAAAAAAACTTCTAGTGACTTCTCCTCTCACACAAGCCTCCCGGCAGGAATCTTCTCAAAGAGAACTAGCTTCTCAAATGATACTTTCCAAACTTACATTCATGACAATGAGCTCAGACAGGAAGAGAGTAAAAAGAGGATTATCTTTGAATGCCGCTTACTCTCTCTCTTTCTCGCTATACCACAATATTTCCAGCAATTCTGGTGCTGGCCAAGCGGAAAAGATGTTATTCCCAAGGAAAAAACCTCGAACATGCTAAATTTTAATACAAAAAAGACGTACCCCTGATGTACACACAGTTACACACGCACACACTCACTGTGCGTAAACGTAAAAGCAAGCTGCGAAGCTGGGGAGAGGATAGGAAAGTAAATCAAAGGAACCATAAGTCTTCTTCACTTCAACTACGATCAGATTGGATTTTACGCTACGTTCATATGCATGAAATCAGACTCAATATATATTCTAAAACTACGCGTGCTACTAAAAGAAGAAGAGACCACCATAGTTTCAGCTCTTGGGGATCCCGCCCTTACCACGCAATAACCAAGTTGGCTAGATATCTCTCACCAAAGCAGAGCACGGTGAGTATTTTTGTGCTGTGAGGAAACCCACAGAGGAATCTTTTAGTAAAGTTGCAAGAGTGGGTTAAAAATACACTAGTTTTCTCGGCTATGACTGACTGAGTGAAAGTGAGGAACGGAAGAGTGAAATACACGGAGTGAAATTTAATGCACTCTAGGAGAGAAAACACTCACCCTGGTTGAACCCCTCACACGGAAGACACAAAAATACAAAGCTTGGTGCTTACAACTTCATTCATTTTCTTTGAAAACGAGAAATCCATACCCAATTTAAGATAGGCGTAGCCCACCCAGCCCAGCGCCTTTACACTTTGAGTCGATATATATGTGTACTCCGCTTCAAACACGGGATGTAGACTGGTTTCTCGGAAAAGGATCACTTTCTTTTGCAACGAGATAATAATATAGTACACTGTAAGGATTCACTTTCTCTTCATCTGCTTCAAAAAAAATACGCTTAGCTTTTTTTTCTCGTTTTTCTGCTCGCTTGTACAATAATATATGACGAATGGAAGAAAGATTTGAGGCGCGTGCGAGGCTCATCCATTCAACCATCTTCAATCAGTCTCACTTATGCTTTTACTTACGAACCAACACATTCATATATCTTTTTTCTTGAAGGCAGAAGAAAAAAACTAAAGCTGGGAACACTTTGCATATCAAGCAAAATCAATCCATCCTGAGGGAAAGGAAAAATAGTTTACCACAAAAGTACGTGGCCCCACAAGACTTTAAAAAAGAAAAGACCAAGGATACGGATGAAGATTGAACAAATTGCATTTGAAGGCTTATTCCCGTATACGCACAATGTATGATGATACACGTATTAAGGTATATTCCTAAAATTCTCCTGTACTCGTGTGAACTCCTCGAGGAAAATGATAGAATGGGAGAGACCTTATAAGAAGAAGAGAAAAGTACTTCCTGAAAATCTCGACTCAAAGTCAACCTCAACTCTATTCCTTTTTTCGTATGGCCTAAAGTAGAAAAACAGTTCCTCAATTTTTTCCCTCCTTCCTATCCCTCCAAAAAAGAGAAAAGAATGTGGAGGAAATTGGCGAAGAGAGAGAAAAAAAGAAGAGGATGTTGAGAGGGAGGAAGAAAAAAAATCTTGTGAATAATATGCAAGCAAAGCCAAAAAGTTAGCTAGGACGAAGGCAAGCATGCATACACAATTCGGCTGCTCCTTGTCGACATTCTCTTCTGTTCTCTGTTTGAATTGAAACAGTTTTTGTTCAGGGAACCCGTCATAATACCAACTTGGAGTTTAAGAGCCCGTGTATAATGCACAGATATGCGTGAAAATGTGTCGAGACCAGAAGACTTATGTATATCATTTTAGAAGGAATGCTCTCTTTCCTCCTCTTCCACAGCTTATTTGCACACTCATCTCTTGTTGCTAAACTGGGATGGGAGCAAGGACAAAAGGGAAAGTGTTATTGGCTTCCTTTTCATGAACACGAGGAGAAAATCATGCATACTTCCACAACTAACTTCTTTTTTTCTTCAAACTCTCTTGTTTTAATAGAAAGGACAAGTAGCTGAGTAAAAGTTGTGGAAATGTATGTATCACGCATGTTAGCTGCAGACTCTCACAATTTGTATCTCTTGCACGGTAGGTATTTTCTTTAGAAAGCTTGAAGGCAGGACAACAAACAGAGAAAAGGTGGGAGAAGTGAAGCTTCCCAGATTTTCTGCAAACTACCGCCACACTCACTTGTCAAGAGAGAAAAGAAAAAGAAGGAAAAGTTTAGTTGCAAATAAGACATGTTATATTGGCAACTTCACTCACAAAAATCTGACTTAAAAGGCTCATGACGTGCAAACAAGATGGAGAAGATTTTTATCCGAGGTATAAAAAGTATGGAAATGATGAAGAGCTCTCTATGTCAAAAATATGTTGCCAAAGTCTTGGCACAAAAAATGCATTTTCACCGGAGCTCTTTTTTAAGGAAAGATGTAAATATTGTATAAGGTAGAATGATATCATGTAAAATCTTGGCTTGGCTAGAAAATATTCGTGGAAGATTGACCTTTAGTATTTTACATCTAGATAATATTCTTTTAGTGTTTCGTATATTTCGTTTACATATTCTCTAACTCAATCTTTAAAAAAACCACTGGCAGTTTGCCATAACTTTAGGCAACTGCATGGATCAAAATATTCTGGAAAAAGTATGTAATCCGATATTTTGTGAAAGGATCAATATAATGAATCAAAAAGTCAGTTTTGTAAAAAAAAGTTTTGTTGGACTTGTTAAGGAAATACATGTATAAGCCTTATATCATTCATGTACACCTCAGGCTTTGAGGTAAATTATAGTCTTGCTAACTTTGTAAAACCTACACACAACTATATATCATATCTACGGATGCATTGTTCTGGAAAAGATTTCTGGAGAAAAAAAGTTGCTTCATCTCTGTTTCTCTTTTTCTTCATTGTTTCGTATAATACTTTAAAGCGCAAGTACTTTCTCTTTTAAAAAACTTTTGTTGTCAGTTTTGGAGTAACCTGGAAGCACGTCATGTCACACGATTTTTCACTTTTTCTTCTCTCCCTCCACCACTTTCTTTTAAGCTCTTGCGTTTCCTTCTGAGAAAAGTCGTGTCTTCCAATGTTTAGAGGTGTAAGTAATGTAACAAGAGTTTCTATCTATTAGCTCAACAGAGCGATGGTAAAATCCTGGCAGTAGAAAGGAAGAAACTTTTTCCTGTCTTGTTTGTTTCTTAGGATTTCTATCCGTCAAAATAATAAAAGCTTGCATGAGCATATATTTTTTAAAAATATCTAAAATGTGAGAATTGTTTTAGAAGAACTTTAGGGGGAATCTTTTGTAGTTTTTCTTCCCCGCTACTTTCACGCGATATCCTGGGAGCAGAGTTCTACAGCCTATTCTGGTGGAATGGCTTGCCTTAAAAAATAAAGAGATTTTCTCAACGTTCAACTTCCTTCTGACTTTTATATCATTATCGCAAAGATTTCCTTTGAAAGAGTAAAAGTAGGCGTCATAAAGGACGAAAATGGCACATCGACAAGACAGTAGATCACAAAAAGCCATACTTTCACTCTCGGTTAGGTCCGTCAAGCATTAGAAAGGATAGTTCAGAGACCTTCCTTGTCTAGTTAAGAGGAAGAGTGAAGACATTGTGTGATCATGAGGATGATAATGTTGCTCAGATATATTCATTCTATGGGTGATATAAAGGACTACAATAATAGTAGTTGCTTGAAAGATCATAGATTCCTGCTGATGCAGAAGATGCATTGCATTGTAACAACTTTTTTCTACACGTCGTTTGAGGCGAAAGGGCAACGTCAAAAACTTAACTTTCCATAGGCTACTTCCACAAGACTACAAGGACTTTCACATACATGTAGTTTGCTGCTACTTTTCCACGTTTTCCTACTGCTTGAGGATGCTCCGAAAATAGATTGAAATCTTGGGCAAAGATTTTACTCAACAGAGGTTAAACTTCTCAAAGAAGAAGATATCTTGGAAGAACTTTTTACTGGAGGTTTTTGTTGCAATTTCAATTTTTATGCATGTTTTCCTGCAACATTGTAGTTTTTGTTGGAATTAATTTAATGATGGTTTAGTCTTAACTCCATCTAAAACATTTTGTATAATTTTATTCATAGATTTGAAAACACAGGTTAGTCACTTTCTGCGTAGTTAACGATAAATTCATGTTGACAAGAGAAAGTCAAAAGGTAAAAATATTCATAGAGGCGTGAGTTAGGTGCGTATCAAGATCCAATTTTCCATTGCGTTAATTGAGGGAGTGGGAGCCGATGAAGGGGGAATAAATGACTGCTGAGGTTAATAGCTTTGGCACCATTTCTTACTTCCCTTTCCAACCGTGCGGAGGATACAGCCGCAGGAGTTAATTTAGCCAAAGTTGCATCATCCAAATAGGGGAGAACATTTCTTTATAGGATTATATATTGCCAAGCTTTTACGCTTCCAAAGTACCTAAATCTTCATGTTGCCTCAATGTATTGGAAAACATGCCCATTTCCCCTCTACCAACAAACAAACAATGAGAATACCCAATATATATCGACTTTATATCAAAACACGACTAACAACCAAATCAACTCGACAATTTAAAACCTACTGGAAAACCAGCTTTTCCCCCTTCACCACAGCTAAAAGCTGGCATTGTCAAAGGATGCATCAGATTGCAAGCGGGGAAAAAAGTTCCACAAGGTTTCACAGAAATTTTCAACTTTTTACTGTTGCTTTCACCCCAAATCTGTATATAATTATAAGGAAAAGGGTTGCTCCATTGTAAATTCCATTTCCAATTGCATTATATGCTCTATTTAATGCGCTCCACTTCATCTCCGGATTTCGTCTTTTTTGGCTCCGATACTCCATCCACTTCATTTTAATTTTCTCCCCTTGAGTAAAACCGGAGACATGCTTCTATCGCCATTCAAGTGGTTCCACAATATTATTTTTAGAATCCTCTCATCACTCCAGCTCATTCTTTTGTTGCTGGTGTTTGGATTTTTCGAGTGATGCCTTTCCTCTTTCATCCATAGAGGAGGAAACCAAAAGAAAATATATAAAAAATTTCCAGTAGATTGCTAAAAGTGAACATACACTGTTTGCTGTCACTTCTTCTTTTTTCAAAAGGCTTAGAGAAAAGGAGCGACGGAAGAGGAAGCCAAAAAAGTATTATGCAGGCATTTAAGTAAGTAGGGATATTCAAAACGTCAGGGTTTCTCTTCTCCTCCTCTGTCGCTTCTTTCATTCCTCCATCAATCGCATTTCAGTCCTTTCTTCTTCTCATGCCTACGAAATGGCGCGTCAGTCCCCTTGTCGTAAAGAATATAAGCAATATTACAACCATTTATTTTGAAGAAAATGCATTGACGGAAGGGTTTTTTTATACTTTATTGTGATCATGTAAGTCGACTTGCTTAATATACATTAGCCTCTTCCGCTCTTGTACACTCAAGCGAGGGAGAAACGTTTGGATGGAAAATGGTAAAGAGGCAGTACAAGTTATCAGATGGGATTGGCTGCTTTCTTCAAAGTCTCTGAATACATTCTTGTGATTCCTCGATATTCAGATGATTTTCGCTTAAACGGATGAATTCTGTTTGAATGACGACGTTGACGAGGATATGCACAGGCAATAAGAACAAGATCAGGGAATGGATTGAGTGAGTGAAATCGTTTTTCTTTTCGTCCTCCACCCTGACTGGTTGCAGAATGGGAGTAAAATGGAGGAAATTTGGATGTAAAAAGAGAAAGACTGGAATGAAAAGAGGGCCGGAAATGGATATAAATAAAAGTGAAAAAGTGTAAGAAGCTTGAACATTCGTAAATTGTATATTATTGTGATGTTCCTTCTACTGCTTGGCAAATCATGAGATGGAAAAACGAACTTTTCAATATGTACAAACGACATCCCATCAAAGCTGTCTGGGAGGTATATACCTAAAAAAATAAAAAGAATCGACAGTACATTCTTTTATATAAAATTACATTACGAGAGGGGAAAGAGGGCCCAGTTGGATATCATTTACAAACTGATTCTCTCCTTGCATTCCCACTCAAACGCCTTTCCTCACTTTTTTTCTCAAGGAAACCAAGTCAAGTCTACACCAAACTAAACTTCATAAATGTGCACATTCTCTTTTACTTTTTTTCACTTGACGTGTCAAAAACTGTAAAAGTGAAGAGGCTCTTCCTTTTGTGTGGAGCGTGTGTACACACGCTTTGTAATCATGCACAAAGATAGACATACCAAAAAAATCTTCCCATTGTACAAATATGCACACCACTATATACTTACCTCTTATGGTACTAAAGGGTGAAGAGCAAACGACAGTATAAGAAGAAGAAAAACATTCTTCACTATTTCCAAGGAATGATTTTGTGAATACATCTCAAAAACTACTTTTTCTTTCTTAGTGATACACAAAAGAAAAATGATGTATTTATTTTCCCTGGGTACACTTGCTTTACATGCAGTTAGCATCTTTTTCTTTTCCATTTTATATCTCTTCACTCCACTCCCACATTTGTGGGGTATATCAACTGCATAAGGATTGTTTGACATTGGATTTCCATAACCCTTTTTCCACCTCCTTGTAGAATTGCTTCTTTGGAGCAATATCCACTCATGGGATTCCCACTGCTATGGATAACTACATGGTTAAAATGACAAGGGAAAGTGCGTAAGTATTTTTCCCAGAGCGAAAAAATAATAAGAGGGAAATGTTTCCCATATCCTCATCCTTCTCAGCATTTTTTTCCCTATCCTTAGGGAAAACAGTGAAAATAGTCGTAGTAATACCCGCATAACTATTATTTGCTTGAATTTTGCCCTCTTCTCCCAGCACGGGGTCCAAGTTTAAAATTGAAGCACTATGAATGATACTATTATTGTCTTGCTTTTTTTTCTTTTCTCTGTAGTCTTTCACCCTTGTATGCTTCCTTAGCACATTTTTCCCTATAGCAAGTCCCCCTCTTTTTTTCTTTTTTGGATGAATGCTCCCAAGCTCAAGTATCATTACACTTTACTTGCTTTCCCTCAATAGATGCACGAACAAGTAATAAAGTATGCATGTGAGTACATGCACGCATTTATTTCCTCATAGTCTTGTCATTGGATTATGTTCTTGAATGAAATATTGCAGAGAAATGCGTTACGTATTACATTACATTTACAGCACATTACCCTGAACAACAAAGTTCAGAGAATTCGAAACAGCCACGTTGGCAGAGTGTGCAGCATTAGATGCAATTTCCATACAACAAAAGACACAACACACGCTGCCAAAGCTTTTCATTCAAGTTCTCTCAATATGAGAAAATTTCTCCTAGATAGAACCTAATGTGTAACTACAAATTTTGAGTGTATGGAGTGCAACAAACCTCGTTTACTTTTTCTCTTGAGAGAGTGTGTATATGACCCTTTGAAAGGATGTTGTGTATACTTCATAATGTTTACTGTACAACATTCCATACAAGGGAACATCGTCATCATGACGAGAAGAGAGCTGAAAATGGCACTTCCCACAGAGAAAATTTTCCTTGTATACATGAGATTACTTGATGTCAAGTGCACACAAGCAGACAACAGGGAAACACGGTTCATTCCTCTTTTTAGCGCTGAGCGCGACAGATAAAATGAAATTCATAGAGAACAAGTTATGGATGATTTTGAGGATGGATGGAGACCGTGAGGAAAGTTGTCAGTGAAAGCATTTCTCGGCAAACCAACCTCATTTAACTTATTTCATTAAAGTGAGAGCATCAAACAAAAAAGAGAGGAAAGGATTTATGGGGAAAATTGAAGGAAAACTGGTGGCATTGGGGGAAACACATTTTAGAAACTGTTCAATGTGTTTTTTATATATTTATGCTCATATATTTTCTCTCACGTCACTATAAGAGTATCCCGTGTGGAAATACAATTTTGAGAAATGATAGTGTGTGTTGTAGTGTTGTTTACACACGTCCATCACTGAGTGCGTAAGCCTTTTATTCAACTAACGAGCATCCATCCATCAGTTTATGAACGTATGAAGAGTATTCCCTCTCCCTTCTTTTCTCTCTTCCCAGTATTTACTGTAGTGTTGCAATATTCCTAAATTACAATAAGTAACTCTCACTCAGTCTCCAGTTTCCAGCTTAATTATGTGTGGAGAGTATGTACATAAAAGAGTATGTCGCTTGGGGTAGGTATGCCTACGCATTTTATTCACTTAAGATATATTTCCTCTCAGAGGCAACAACAAATGCGACAGGAATTGCTCCTCTTTCATTTTTATTTGTAGTAGAAAGCATGATGGTGGATGTTTAAGCTTCTGAGCTGTTGTTTACCCTCACGGTATGAGATGGATGGATGGTCTTGTGCTTTGCCCTTTCAAACAAAGATGTCAAAGGAGACAGGAGGGAAAAATCCATTAGAATCTAGAATCCACCACAGGAGTGCTTGCATAAAGCTTAATTTGACGTAAAGTGCGAGACCAATTTTCCCGGGAAAAAAGCTCACTTGTACATTTATCTCTAGTGCGTACATTTTCACTGGAGGAAATTGCTAAACTTTTAGGAAGAAATAACTAGCTTTAGTTGTACATTAAATTGCTCGTGTTTAATCAAACAAGAGCTTGTTTCTGAAACTGAAAATAAGGCTTGGGAACAGAAACAAAAAAAATAGGGTTTTGTCGCAAGTTTTTAGAGAAAACTTTTTAAAAATATCCAGAGGATAGAGGGAAGAAAGAAAATTGAGAAAATTGTGAGAACTCTGAGAATGTTTGTCTCTCTTCTAGATGCACGCACATTTCAATCAATACCTTGAAGAGGGATTTTTGTAGACGAAAGGGAAACAAGAAAAGCAATCATGTCTTATGAAATTACACTACTTGACAAAAGCTGCTCAACCTCATTGAGTCTCAACTCGTAAAAATAATAATGGTAACAGTAATAATAATAGAGGAAGGAGAGAAAACCATTGACTAACTAAGTTTTCAAAGTGAGCCCATACAAAGATTCATCATAGCGGATAAACTACTTCAGGATAGGGATACACTTCGCTATGAAAGCAAAAGTGGCAAGCGGTATGCTGAGTTCGTTAAAGTAATTTTTTGTGTCTCTGCACACTTTTCCAGAGAAGAGAAAAGCTGCCGCTTTGTTGGAGAAAGCATACATAATAATAACATCTGTAAATATACTTTCGGTTTTCACTTTCTCTCTTTTCTTCACTCGCACTCCTTTTTCACTCTCTCATTTTTTCTTCTTTGAGTATGTGTGTATAAGTGTCGGCTTCTGTTTGGAGAAACAGTTCGTCCCATTCCACAACTTTATTATGGAGTATTTATGAGAAAAGTTTTCATGAGAAATATTTGATGAAGGATAGTGGATAAAGTATGTCCGTCCATGTGTACATGTGTAACTCATATATCCAGAGAACTCGACTACTTTTCTCATAATCATGAGCAAATTCACATCACAAAATATATATATCATATCAAGAGAGAAAATGTAAGCAGAGTGAAGTGGATTCTGACGGTTTTGCAAGCTTATGTGCCGAAATGTCTGGAAATGTATGAGAGTTTGGTAGTCACTATTTTTCTACCATTTTCCAAGTCATCCATACGCTACCATCCATATTACAAAAGAGGCAGATCTATTTACTTGGATCATTTTCCTATACAATTTCCCAAACAATGTCTTTCCCCATTACTTCCTTATATTTTCCCTCACTCACTCAACTGAAACAGGACAGGGTAAACAAGGCATGTATTACTTTTTTGGAAGGGAATACATCTAGGTGGGCTTAACCATAAATATCGCTATTCTTCATAAAAAATTCTCATGCATTTCCAAACAGAAAAGTAATAACATGACGTGACCAGCCAACTGACTGAAGGAGGAAAAGCGCAAATAATAATTCCATAGAAAGAAATGGAAAATGAAAGGAGCATTACCCAGCAGGACAACACAAATATTCATGCCATATCCTGTCTTGCATGCAACTGGAACAAAACAAAATCCAGAGTAAAGTGAAAAAATAGTAAGCACGTAGAGAGAAAAATGCATTTACATTTTTTCTCGTTTTTCATATGATCCACTCTAGAAACAGGATTAGATATGGTGTGGTAGCTCTCATAAAACTGAAGAGAAAAGGAGTAAAAATTGTACAAAGTTATTTCTCCATGTTTTTCACATTAGACAAAAAATATATAAAAAGGACAGTCATGCCAGCAAATGAAAAAATAAATACGTAATACATTCAATTTACTTTAGCACTCACTTTGTCATTTCCTCTGTCCGATTTTTTTTTCATGAGAATTTTCTAAAATAAAACCTGAAAAAATAACATATTTTCCATTCCTCTCATCTGACATAGAAAGTACAACGCAATGTTTCTCTGTACTCGGCTCTCAACCCGCAGATATAAAAGTGTCATTTCATCTAAACCATCCAATGGGTCATGGAATTAATGGGAAAACTTTCTCACTTTATCCTCGACTATGTAATCCACATAAAATTTGTGGATATGTGGAGTAAAAAGCTGCTAGAGTAAAAAAAAATTGTGATTCTTGTATTCCCTCCTCAGTTGATTATGCATAGTGGTAGGGTTAAAAAGACGAGAGCTTGGACTTGGTTGCCATTTATGTCATCACGTAACTTAACCTATATCCTGGAATTTTCTGGTAAAAAAACACTCTCCATCCCATACAACTCCATTTATTATCCAGTACTCGTGTGTGATGTAACTGCATTGCTGTATCTCTCGGTTATATAATGTAATAAGTTTTTTCTCTACTAGATTGTTATTATTATTGAATGGTACATCTGAAAACACATCCGTATATCTGGGAAGCCATCAGCCAATCACAAGAGCTCAGGTTCAATTTCCGATCTATTGGAAATAAACATTGGCTCGGTGGAAAATTGAGCAGTGCATGGAAGGAGCCAAGCAATACACATAAATTGTATGTGATCCTTCACATCTACGCAAAATAGGAGCACATGCCACAACCATATTATTATTAGGACATGTCTCACAACTTTCCACCCTTTTCCTCGTCCACACATTCAGGAAATCAAGTTTGGCTACAGAGGAGAGATTCGTAAAGGGAGAGAAAAGAAGGAAAGAGAAGAAAAAAGTTGGAAGGAAATTTTCCCTTTTTTGGGAGAAGGAAAAAAATTTGCTTGGCAATTCTTCCTCAACTTTCTTCTCTTCCTGTGTGCTCAACTACTAAAATGAGTGTATCCAAACTATAGGGAAATATATGATCCCTAAGAAAGGTAGAAATTCTACTCCCCTTTCCGGTAAAATATATTCACATTAGTTTAGAAAGCAGGAAGTTGGGAAAGGAGGAGAAAAAAGGTGGAAGGTGCAGTGTCCTTATGTGTTTTACATTTTTTCTGTACATATATATATCCATATAATATCATTTCCACAACTATTCTGTTTATATCGACAGGCGTAGATACACAAAAACACCATTTCTCTCTTGTTATTACTCCCTCAACATTTCACTTTTCGTGATGTTCTCATATAATAGAAGAAAAGGTAGTAGATATATAGTTATAGATTCATTCCTGGGGAGGAATGTACTCCAATCTATTTTCCAAGTTGAAATCGTACATGTGTACAATAATCCGAATTTGTATCCTGCACTATCCCCTGTATCGAATGCGTATCGAAAACAATTTTATTACGCCTAATAAGAAAGGCAGATGTGTGTAAAAATAGCTCCGAGTGCTTTTACCCCTCCGCCTCGAAATTTCCTTTAGATACACATTCACATATTGTTCCTTATACTTTAGTTTCCTCATGTATGCTTGCTCACTTCCTGTCTATGGAGAGAGAAACTTTCTTTATCACTGAAGCTGCCGAACAGCTAGGTTTTTTTATAGTTCTAATATTTTCGTCGCACTTCCCATCAAATCATATGGCATAAAAATTGAGTCGGTAATAACACGAGATGGGAGAGGTTTAGAATGCACACCGAATATTCCTCTACCTCGAATACGCATTTTAGCACACACCCTCTGAAAAAATAACAGGAAACTGGAAAATTCCCTCGTCTTTTCGCTCCTTCTCTTTGTATTCTTGACGCGTTTTGGATGGAAGGATTAGAATGGAATTTGTTGTGAGGCTTCTTGATTTCTTCCTTTTTACTGTCTCTTCCCACTCCATCTTTTTTCCCTAAATGCCCCAAACTCATTGTTATTCTGGGAAGGGAAAACATGTCCGTTTACTTCCGTACGCGTGAGAAATGCACATTGTATGCGTGGTCCATCGTTTTCGTGTATTATGACCTTTACTATAAGTTGTCCTGTAAGATATGATTGAGATACTTAAAAACAAGTTGCTAGCAAAATGGCACAGTGACATCTGTCGCCTAGTGCGGTCTTTCCGGTCTTTCCTGTAAAGGAAAATGAGGATATTTCTTGTTTTCCATAATATTTTGATCCTATCGTGTTCGCACTTTTAAAAAAATGCTTTGATAATGCTGGGAAATTTGATAATACTTAATGGTCACAAGTAACTTCAAAGTGGATTCCGTGATAACTTGATTCTCCCTTGTTAAAACAAACGAGGTGTAGAAGTACATTGGAAAATGTCAACTTCTAAAGTTTCCTCTAAGCGTATCCACAACGCTTTTAAGGAAACAAGATCGCACAAAAGTGAGCTGAATTTCAACACGAAATCCAATCCAGGGTAAAAAGGTCAGGCGAAAATGGCACCAAAAAACTACGTAAACAAGCAAAGAGTTGAAGCAGAAGCTTAAACACTTCAACTTTGGTTTTGTCAGTGGATTACAAACTGCTAGAGTTGTTAGTCTTTTCAACACGAAATTTTCGGCAGGATGGAGAAATCAGAAATACTCAAACATGCAAAAGCATACAAGGGAGAAGGAAAAAAGAGTTTCTCAACTAAAAGTTCCCATCTCATGATGCTTTATTATCTCTTTCACTCTTTATTATACATTTTCCATTTCTACGTTCAAATTAGCGGTTGATACATACTACATACTTGCCCTAGTATCATAAGAAGGAGGAGGAAACAGAGAAAGCTGCTGAAACTTTTGTCTCCAGATAGGAAAAGTTGAAATTTTGCATGACTGAGTTTTCCCTGCTTCACTCTGGATTAACTTTCACTTCTTCGATTCCCATCACCATCTGACGGAAGCAGGGACTCAGAAATACATTTTAAGCTAGCACAGCAGCTGCATAAGTATTAATAAAAAATAATACGGACACATGCAATATGGAGAAAAATGGATTCGAGGTGTGTGTACACTAACTGATTTCATATTCCTCGCATAATTGGAACTAGAGCAGGGAAACGAGAGATAAGTAGAAACAGCCAGAGTTTTTATTACTACACCCGACAATCCGCTTCCTCCTCATTTCCATGTAATTCTACACTGCATGGCTGACTAGAAAAGGGAAGAAAATATTAAATTGGATTTTCGTCTTATTCTTTTCCCTTTCGATTCTTTTACAAGGCTGGGGAAAGAGAAGCTGATTAATTCAAAATGAAGCTTTTTCCCTGCAACCTAGCAAGAATTAGGTCATCATGACTATTACTCCAGAGCACGGTAAACGTTTAAGAGGTAAAGGCGCATCACATAGTATCCCAATTCTTTGATGGTATCGTGTAATCAATCGAATTTTTTTGGGAAAGTATGTCGTAATTGTGATACCTTTTCTCATGACAGGATCGATACGTCTATGGAACTGATTTTGTCGTAGGGTATTGTGCAGTGCGTTCTAGATTTTTTATTACGTTCTCGTGTATAAACCGTTAAGTTATTGGCTTCTTCGTATGCATACTTTTATCTCTGTGTATTGTATGTCTTCATCTGCAGAGAATAGGGGACGCTTTGATGATAGGGTTTTACGATGCAAGTAATTTGCTACGAAAATTACTTTGATCGTTGATGTTTCTTTGGTGTATCTGAAATTAGTTTTTCCTTACCAAAAGCCAGTTTTTCTTGGTATCGATAACACGCTGTAGCTGTAAGGTGTATTCCAGACTTTGTGCATTTCTTTACTGCGTGTAATAAATCCAACCTTCATATTTTGCAAGAGCAATAATAATTTCTAAAAATAGGCATAACGCAAATGGTCTCGAGGAGAAGGATGATATCACAGTCGATTATTTTGCTGAGGCTGGAATCATAATTCTTGGAGATTGGAGACTTGATGTAGAAAGAAGAATAGGATTTTGGTATTTCTAAACTTCAAAAGAATTCCATCTCCATTCAAGTTTTTATGGGAGTGAGGAGCTCATAAGCAAATGCAAATATATGGCGTTATGAAAATCTCGGCTTTTGGTACATGAAAAAGACAACCTACGCACATTTTACTCTTTGCTAGTGTGTAAATATAGGTATGAGGTTATTTTAGTAAAAATGAAAGGACACGAGAAGACGACGAGTTGCTTGATGATGATTGCAATGATGGAATCTTACCTTCTCATTTTCTCCACTCTTCTTCCATTCATTCATTCTTGAGAGGATTGTGAAATGGTCTCTTGTCTTTGGTGAATGTAAAGCGTTTTAAAATACTCTGATTTTATTCAAGCAAATGAATGAGTAAATGAAAGGATTCCGTTACAGTTTGAAAACTTGAGTGGTCTTAAGATCTCATTTAGTCCTCTTCTTTTGTATCTCTGCACAGTAGACTGGTTAAGCTGAGTGAGTGAGGAAAATGAGTACGGAGAAAAAAAGATTTTCTCTTTCTCTCATGTTGTTATGAATAGATGGAATAAGGCGAGAAAACGGTATATAGTCAATTCATCAGATATGACTATAAAAGGGAAAGTTGACTTTGGAAGGTTTATATACAGATAGAAGCACTTTAAATGGGAAAAGAAGGCAACGTCCAAAAAGAGGGTAAAAGCCTGCAGAAAATTGCGTTAGGAATGAAACACTACACCACCACGCCATTACGGATGAGTCCCCAAATGCATGCATGTCAGCCGTGTAGGGAGCTGATAATGTCGTCCTTTAGGAGAATAGTAATTTTTGGAGACGTTCCTCCAGAATTCCTTGGTGATTTCCAAGTGGAAAAACTGAGAGAGAGAGAGGATAGCCCTACTGGATGGAACAAAAAGATCAGCGGAGCTGAAGCTGAAACGACACTCTGAGAGAAAATCCATGATGACGGATGGATAGTTGGGTGGACGAGTTGATCTACTTTTCCACTTTTCTCACTTTCTTGTCTCTCATTCCCACTCTCTCTCTCTTTTCTTTCTCACACAATCCGCTAAATTGATGTTATTTATGGTATCCATTAGTTGAACATCTACGTGCACTACCTATATATACATTGTTAGTGAAGAAAATGGACGGATGACTTTCTTCAATCTTTTCTTGAGTAATTTTGAATGGAAAACTATTGTACAATTAGAATCGAGCTGGGTGGTAAAAGGTGAAATTGGATACAGTCAGTTACAATCATAGGGTTTCATTTTGTTCCTGCTTCTCATCATTGTTATTGGTTTTACGGTGAGTTGATTGTGCAATTCAAATATTTCAAAATAGCTCCTCCATTAATAAGCCAAATAAGAATGTTCCAAGGGCATATTCATTATTTGAGAAATATATATGTACCAATCATTGATATTCTTCCCGTTCCCGAACTCCATTATTTCTCAATTTCCATTTTGTTAACCAACCAAGCAGCTTGCCAACTAGAAAAGCTTTCAATGATTTGTATAAACTATAGTTGTGTATTTTTGCGAGCACTTTTCAACGCAACTAACTTTAAATATAGGTATACCCCATTAGCATAAAAAAGAGCCCTATTTCTCAAAAGCTATCAACCGTTTTCTAGACTTATCTAGTGAAGAACGTCATCAACGTGACAAAGCCGTTTCCAACTGTTATTTGGTTGTGAATATATAAAAGATAAAGTTTTATCATTGAATTCCTCACCATCACGTTCTTCATCCGTCGACGCGAATGAAAACTGACGGTGGCCTTGTGTATCATTCAGGGAAATTTGCATATTCATCATGTACACGTACACACGTACGATTCTATAGAGTAAAAAGAATATTTATCTCACTAGTAAAACGCACGTATAGCAAGTCACAAGGCTAGATATTAGGTAAGAATGCATCTAATCTAATATTCATTCACATAATAGGATACAATCCAGCCGAAATAATAAAGCAACATGCAGCTCACTTTCACTTCTCAAAACTCGTTCAAACAACAACATATGCAAGATCCAGAGTGGATCCCCTTCGGCTCCATAAATCATAAAATCCTATGCCTTTCTTTGTGCTCCTTTATTGCTTAATTTAATTCGAGCTTTTTGAATTTACTGCTGTGTTTCCTCTCCTTCCTCGTGTGGATTACACGAGCGGAAGGCAGCCTTATGTTTGGAGAGAAAATCCACTACGTGAGCTTCCACTACAGACTTCTTAATAAGAGTAAAAACAAACCCTATTGCATTCATATGTCTAATAGTTTTATTTATGCTGAATACACTCTTTTCATGTTTGTGCTCCAGGTCTCTGCCACAAGTCAAGAAGATTTTTGATAACCTTAGATTTATGAATTTGTTTGCAAGGAAAAAAATAGGCTTTCTCCGAAAGGCAAGATTGAACGGGGTAATTTACATCGTATCATCGCAGCATATCACACAAACTCCTGCCAGAAAGGATATACATATATAGCATACTTTTAGTTAGATATTTGGAGAATGTTATTCGCACCACAATTTGAAAAATCTACACCACCTTGTAAAGCTTAAGCAAAGGGTTGGAAAATATGAGAAGGATAAGACGAGGATTTTGTGCAGCGATAGACTCTTGGAGAAAGTACAAGTAGGGATAAATGCCCTGGAGAAATAAAATCCACTTGCTGACTTCCTCTCTCTCTCTTTCTCCTTCATCAAATTCCAAACTTCTCCAGGCAAATTTTCCCATGTCTTGGAATTCAGCTGGAGAAAGGATTGTAATGCAAACGTCAGCGATTTGAAGTGGATTCGGAGAAGTTTTGTTTTCCAAACATATTTTGGAAAACAAGTTTGGAGTTTGTTTGAAGCCACTCATTTTTTCCTGATTTAAGTTTCTTAAACGCAATCAAGACATTTTCCAGTGAACCGAACTGTTCTCAAGGATGATGGTTATGATTTGAGATTCCTTTTTAACTTTTTGGAATGTGTGCAGTCATCTGTGTTGATTGGGAGCATATGGTGTATATGAGAATTTTATATATTCAGGTGACGGCCACTTTACAAAATTTGCGAAAATCATAGCATTATGCAAAAACTTCGTTATGCTCACTTTTAGAGAAGTAAGAGGCACAAGTGGATTGCATCAGTTTTCCTTAACTTATACACTTGTTTTGTTTTAATTAAGTTTTTCTTGGAAATCATTAACTTACAAACGGGTCTATTAGACAAAGTATGTATTTCTTCTTCCTTCCCCGCTCCGAACTCTCTCAAGTGCTTCTTGTTGAACTTACAGAGTAAAGAGACTTCGAGTCTTAAGTAATGAGAAAATTTAATTAAAAATAATGTTAATGATCCCTTTGTCTATAATATTCTTACTGTTGTTTAACTTCTCTTACAGAGATCCTCAAGACATCATAAGACGAAGCATTACGAGCCTCACAAGGAGGAATCATCAAATTCAGAGTCAACGACTTTGTCAAGTGAGAGCAGTAGTGGAGGAAACTCCTTCAGTGAATCTGCCACTAGTACCCTTCCTCCTGAAATAAAGAAGTCTGAAAAATGGCGTATGGAACCTTGTAAGTGAGCATGGAAGATTTTTCAAGCTTTTTTCTTCAGATATGTGTTCTTTGATAACAATCTTTGAAATCGAATAACTTTTGTTGAAATGTTTGTCATTCCTTCCATTCTGTTTACTCGATTTATGGAAAGAAAGGGTTGAAAGGGGGAATCGGAGGATTGGTTTGTTTTACTTGACAAAGGAATGGAAGGAATGTTCCTATGTAGTTGGAGGGTATATTCGTATATAGGTAGTAGAATGTGAAAAATGCACTTTTTTATACTGACCAGCGGCTATTTACTTTCAATTACAGATGACATTTGCCAAGGCTGGTGGTGTGGCCATGGCCGTGAATGCCACCGAGGCTCAGATGGACTTCCGTCTTGCATTTGTATGCGAGAGTGTCCAGACAAACCGCCGACAACGGATGGGAATCGTGAAGGAAATTCTAATAAAAATGGCTACCTTGAGTATGGGAAAGGCTTTGAGGAGTTTTATGAGCCTTTCCCTGACTCAGAGCTAATCTTTCCACAAGATGCGGCAAGAGCTGTGAGATTGAATGACTATAAGCCTGTTTGTGGCTCAGATGGGAAGATTTATCCAAACCAGTGTGAACTCTATCGGACAGCATGTATAACTAATCATCCTTATCTTCACGTTGACGATTCGGAGGAGAGTTGTCGGCATGTTGCCTCGGGTGGTGGTGGGGATAGAAAGGAAACGCATGATTCACCTCCTCATGGTGGAGGACGTGATCACGATGGAGGGAGACGTGGCGGTGGTGGGAAAGGAAATGGAGGAGTTGTGCCTAGCATACCTGGTGTTGGTTCTCAAGATAATCCATTCGGATATGGTCCGTCGTTTCTAGGATCAGGTGTAGATTTCTCACTGTTTCCTCAGGGAGATGTAAATATCCCTTCTTTCGGAGGACAGGACATTCCGTTTGGACCAGGGGGAGATGGATTTGATCAGTCAGATGGGTCCAGAAATCCAGGTGCGGATGAGGTCGATAGGTACAAACCAGACAGAGAGGAAAATCACGGTCATGGCGAGAGCAGAACTGGAGCGAGGCGTGATGAAATTGAAAAGGCGAAAGAGGGAGGAAAAAGTCATGGGAAAATAAGTAGTGGAAAGAGTACAGGTGTGTGAAATTTGAGTGACCTCGGTACTTTTGTTGATAACAAATTCTTGCTCGTGCATGCAGGGGATTTATTTGTAAAGTATAGATGTAATTAAAATTTCGTTTATAACTGCGCAATTCATTTGTTTGTTTATTTTTGTTTGATTTTTTCATTTTAATATCATCCGCTTCCCTTTTCATTCAACTGTTGTGCATGACCTTTAAATTATTATTTTATTTGCGCACAGTATTACTACTCAACGTTTCACAGATTGGGCAATTTCACACCAGTGTCTCTAACGAAAGGGTAGCAGCACATCGTGTACTTCTCACCGGAAGTGCTTCGTTACAGGAAATGTAACATTTGATCAGCAAATGCTCCTTCCCTAAACTTTCACTCCACAAAGTAGTACACGAGAACCGGGTACATTTTTCCATTTACTTTTCCAGCAAGGCTCCCTCAGGAGTTTCAACAGCATGAAACATGTTGTAATCTCGTCGTGTACAGAAAGCAAGGACATTTGCATAGTTAATGGAGAATCTTCCTTCTTGGCACAGGTTCCCTCGCCTGCATTTTCACTTACATTCTCTAACATTTCTGTATGCACCATAGGATGCGAATAACGACATATGTATAGATATTTTTGTGCATAAATCTGGCAAGATTACATTCACAGTTACATCCACTTTGACACATTCATTCATCAGCTTCTCTCGAAATTCACGGAATTTCACATTGGCAAATGAAACCAGTCCGAGGAAAACATTTTTCGGCACTATCACATATACAAACCAGTCGAGCTTGTAAAGTTGTATGCTTTCCTGGTTTTACTTGGTACAATCCATCAACGTATAAATATGCATGAAAGAGGAATATTTATTTCACTTCAAATCTTATTATTGCAATCTCAGATGGTAGCGAAGTGAAAACTGATATTACATTTTTTATATATTTAAATTCAAATTCGCTTCACTGAAGGAGGTAATCCATTTCATGAATTGAGAACAGAGAGAGTTGTATATCATTCCACACGTGTTTTCCTACCTCCACATATCCTCACGACACCTTTGGCAAGCAAACATTTGAGTAAAATGAAATTTCCTCGAAATCCAGGCATTATGCTTTTCAGCAATTTTATTAAGAAATTCTAAGAAACCGGCCGGACGTATTTTCCAAGCTTTATTTCATTTCCTGTTCTTTTCTCCTGGAGATCTTTCATCCATCTATCAACAGGATACTCATTCATGCGTCCTTCACAATGTAATTCATATGACATTTTTTTCGCTTTTCATCCATCCATCCTTTGCAAAATCTCTTTCTCAAGCTGTGTTCAGCATAACCATCAGTAACTGGTTTATGGTGAAAGGCAAGAGTGTTTAACGGATGTAAGCTCCTTTTTCCTTCCTAGAGTACCTAAACGAGATATCCTGCCTTATCCCGCTACTGACTGACTCAAATCTTCAAGTGGATGGAAAGATTTGTGCAGCCGTGTATATTTTTATATATATATATCTCAAATAATAAAAATAGGGATAGTCCAAGGACATTTGAGACTGAGGGAGGAATGTATGAGTAAAAATGTCGACAGCTAAAAAAAAGGGTATATCTGACACTTATTATTTTGACACTACTTTACAGTTTTCCACTGCATTCTACACAGTTTCAAAAGCGGGAATATAACATGTAAAGGGAAAATCTGTAGTCATGAATATAAAGTAGAGGGTTTTACCCACCAAACTCAGAGAGTGAGTGAGGCGAACAAGGGAAAAAGGGATCATTACGGTCACACTCTTCAGGGAAATATATACGCATATATATATATATATGATCAGATCTTCAAATCTCAGTACGTTCTGGTATGAAAGTGATACTCTAAAGATTGGCAATACCACCATAGCTCTATTCTACCAAGTTTTTTTTACCATCTAATAATAGTAAAAACATTAGGTTTCAAGAGCTACATATCTGAGAGAAATCACAGCCTTGTAAACTTTACATGTGAGAGAGAACAGAAGAGTCAGCAATTGTTGCAGGGAAAGTAGAAGGACTATTGTGTTCCCAAGAATGAATATATGTGTAGGGTAATAAGCATTCCACTATTTTTACCAACTTTACCAGCTCAATCCATGCATTTTTTACGGGGACAAGCAAGAAAAAAGGAATAAGATGAAGGGCGTGGCAGTAAGGGACGTTGGTTGGAGTCAAAATTCACAAGAAAAACGACGACTCATGTAGCCTGAGAAATTTTAGCTCATTTGTTCTGACAGCTTTAAAAGTGCTCACTTTTCTGACTAACTCGACCTGGCAGCTCTTACCACCATCCTCTGATTTCCCCTGTTCTTACTCCTCTCTCGGAAGCTGCATTACATCCTGTCATAAACGTAATGTGTAAAAATGCATGTTCTAATATCACTCCTGGTTGGTTGGTTACAAAATATACGCAGTGTGTATTCTCATGCTGGTAGGTTCTGATAAGTCGTGTGACATATTATTTGTGAGAGAAAATGCATGAATTCATGACATTGCAGACAAGGCTTGACTGTGCAGTTGCATAAAAATACGTTTAAGAAGAAAACAAAATCCATTTTCTTCTTCCCTCCTCTGCATATAAGTTTTTGGTCCTGGTAGAAGTCTTATCAGACATGCACTGCCTCCTTCTGTTACACTTTGGATTGATGACGCAGCGAGCGAGAGGTTGAGGGGAAATACTAAAATAATAGAAGCAAGCATTCCAGCCGTTGTAAACACTCGAGTTTTCTGTAAATAGACAATAAAGTCAAAGTGGTATATATGATCGGGACGTGTAAGTCGTGTGGGACTGTTGAAACGGGTGATATCGCAATGGCACTGTTTTATTATTGATATTGAATGCAGAGAGAGAGAGAGAGGGAAACTTGAGCAAATGCTATTGGCAAGTTGAACCAATTCACTTTTTTAGGGTATTTCAATCCACAAAGGCTTTTTCTGTGAAAACATGCCATGAAAGCATTTTTATTTTCATCAGGTGAAATTGAAAGTCGGCGAGAATGAAAATAAAAAGTATGCATATGCATGCACGCGTGCTTGCTCAGAGAAAGCTGGTGGCAATCCATTATACTGTGTGAATAGAGTGTGCCGTGTGTGGGGGGCTATATCCTTCTCAAAGTTGTTAGGGATCACATGGTGCATAAATTTTGATATGGATGCATTCATGTCGGCCTTTGAATACAATACAACAATTTCTTTCAAAAATATTTATGAAAAGAGGTAATGCATGCTTTATGCTTTTTTTGTTATAAAGCTGACAAGGAAAGGGGGAAAGCGGCTTTTCTCATTTTCTAAACCCCATCTTCCTGTCAACTTTCACTTCGTCTAGACTGACTGATTTCGTGCTTTACTGACTGAGTCGACTTGGGAATGACTGGGCTGCTTTGATTTTTTTAAAGTTGACTTCATCGGACACGCGATGGGTTGTAAACGAGTGGGAATATTACGTAGTACACGACATATGAGGTAGAATATTGTTGAGAAAACGAAACTCCTTTTTATTATTCTTCTTATTAGACGATATACATTAGAAGGAGCATGAACACCTCCTACACTTTAAGACTTGACTTAATTTAAGACGTGCTGCCAGCATCTAAACTCCGGTAGGGTTTAAGACTCACATTTTTATAAATGGGAAATCCTACATGAACATCATGAGAAGAAACAACAATACAGAGGCTCATTCTCAGGATGAGATTTTTTGCTTTATGTACATAGCTAGTGGAGTTTATTATCAAGCTTCAGCATAGAGTTACGACATAGGCAAGGTAAATTTGGCAAGTAATAAAAGGAAAAGAGAAGGGAAAACAAGTCGTTTATCTCACCGCTCTAGTGATCAGGTAGCTTCCATTAACTGTTTCAACCTGATTTATGGTAAATCCTCGAAAACTACTTGATTGCTAATGTTTTTTATTGCAAGCCTGGAACTCCAGAGAGAGCACTAGGATTCTCTAGTGAAATAATTGAAGCCGATTATACCAGGCGATGAATAGCTCGCTTAAGAACTGAATTCCAATGTCACGGCATATGCTGGAAAATACCATGTGTTAAACAGGGATGATTTTTTTGAAATATTTTTTTATCCAGTGATTTTAATTTTTCTCTCTCTGCCTTTGTCAAAGGAAAACCTTGTTGGAGCAACATTCATTCTGTCTTCAGCTCGACTCACTTGCAATATCCGATTACATTTAGCATTAACTTCACACGAGGTGAATTTAACTTCAATGGCAATAAAAAAGAGATCATTATGCTCAACTCATTCCTGCTTTTCACGCTTCTTTACTGCCCAATGATGGTCATTCTCAAAATCTTTTTTCTTCTATCTCCAGCATCTCCCCTCCAACTCACAACACATATGTCCATTCTCCTTTTGTTTTCTTGGGAAATAAGGTTGGATACAAGGAAAGAGAAGAAAAAAACATTGTAACATTCCTACATTTCCTCACAAGACCTTTCTCCTCTCCCTCACACAGTGTAAACTGTTGATGAGTGCTTTCATTCGCAATAAAAGCCAAGAGAACATAAAAAGCTCTGTATTTTCTAGCTTCCTCAAAAAAAAAGGTTCTGAGAATTAAGGAAAAAAGGAGGGGAAAAAGGAAGACAAGGGAAAACAAAGATTTTTATGGGTTTAGCCACCCGTAACGTTGCCATCACCTTTTTCATCAAATAAATAGTCACTGATAAAAAAAAACCTCTAAAGGAAACTTTTCCCCATGAGTCGACCGACATTTCCCCCCTTCTTGTACTACTTACTAATGTGACCATCTGCCTATATGTGTGTGTTATCACTTATATCAACCTACTTTTACTCCTGCATTGCATCGACATACAATACCTCTACACTATGAGCTGCACAGATATTCCTCACTTCTCATTTATTAAACTACATTCCACACAACGGAAGTAATAGGGAAGGCATGCAAGCGGTGGTCATATCTGTCCAAATTTCTACATTTTTACTCACTCTTTCTCTCTCCCTTTCAGCAAAGAAACGTTTTGAGTAAGAAAAAAAGGAGGAAACGTGAAAGGAAAAAAGTGAGCTGCAAGGAGGAAACAAGCAGAGCACAGCAGATTTTCTTGTAATGTGCCCTAAACCGATAGTCATATTATCTGCGTTTCTCCAAATGACGTTGATGCAGCTATACATTTTATTTCTAGGTAGTTATGCATCTTTCACGGATATATATACGTATGTATATATTGAAACTACGAACACGGAATACATTTTCCTTTTTTTCTCGTACAAAGGTAATAATATGAAACAGTGGTAGGGATCTTGCAGAAGAAAAAATCATGTAGGAAAAGTTAACACAGCACGTATATTCTTGCGAAAGTTTTTTTTAGCGTTTGATAGCTCCAAGGGGTGGATAGCCAAGGAAGATGGGAGGGCATTCCAAAAAATATATATATACTCAGGGAAGAAAACGACAGTCAAGTTGGGAGCAAGTTAAACGGATACAGAAAATATATAATGTAATGGGCTCACTATATATACAGATCCGTTTTTTCCACCAACCATTCCCTTCACAGCTTCTTTGATGATGATACTATTTTTTTCCTTTGCACTTGGGAAAAATAATGCCTGTTCCTTTGCAAGTATTCAGGAGGAGAATTGGAAGAGAAAGTGGAGAAAGGAAAGGCCGGTATTTTTGCACTGTTTCTTGGGTTCCTCTTATATACACACATTATCTGGAAAGGGCGAAGCCTTTTTTTGTATATTCTTACACGTGTTTCTCACACAGGACGAATGTGTGTAATGTGAATAGATCCTTGTTTCGAATAAAGTAGAATTTTCACTATCTTTTGGACATTAAAGAAGGAAATTGTTATTATTACTGTTAAGCAGTGTTTTACGTTGTCCTTATGTCTAAAAGAAAATAGAAAAGTTGCAACATGCTCTCACATCTTACTAGAAGGAAAAGGGAAGCAGTATAAATCCCATTTCATGCTAGACCTTCATGTTATCCTTTTACAGCACAATGTAGGCTTGCATAAGATGGCGGTTATAACTGCAAGCTATAAAGTGTTACATGAAGACCGTGGGTGATTCCAGATACCTAAAATCGCATAAAAAGTATCAATGGAGGAAGCATTACGATTCAGGAAGAAGTAGAAAAAGACACGAAACGACGATCAGTTGAACCGTTCAACGACGACCATCACTTTTTGTCCCATTTTCTCCATGGAATACACATACACAAATAGACTGAAAAAAAACTTTCTTCTTGTTAGATTGAGCTGAAAGGATTAAGGAGAGTCATCATGAGACGTTAAATGGATGTTTTTTTGTCTAAAGCAGCTTTCGCATGTCTTTTATTTTCTCAAGCATATATGATGGCCATTAAAGGGATACAATTTATTTTCTTTTTCAGGATTCGGAAGTCCCGCTCACGTTGCTGCTGCATCAGCTGCAGTGAAACCCAAGTGGGAACTACCTGCCTCTGAAGCTGCCCTTTTCCGAGGTCATTTCGAGGACGAGGAAGAGTTGAGTGAGGAGGCTGAGGATGATGAGGAAGATGAAGAATTGGATTTGGAGGAAGATGACGAAGACGAGTATGATAGCAATGAGGAAGGGGAATATAATTTGGTTGATAGACCAAAGCCATTGTTTGGCGAGAGAGTTCCAAGACCATCATTAGGGTCTCAAATGGCAGGAAGCAATACAGAGCGAAGTAGCTCCAGTCGGAGGAAGCTGGCTAGAATACCAACAAACACTAAGGGAAGAGCCAGGGCGGGTCTTGACGACACTGGTAACAATAGCTTTAAAAATGGGGACAACGAGGAGGATGAAACGGAGAAGATAAAAATGAGAAAGAAGAAAAAGAGGAAAATGATGATGAGAACAGGGGGAGCAGAACCGAAGCCAAGTGAAAGCCGCTGGGATGAAGATCCAAGTGACGGTGATGTGGCTGGTGGAGGCACTAATGGTCCTGTCTCTAGTCCCTTGCTAGCGACCCATAACAACCTGGCCCACGACCAGAAAAAGTCAGCTAGTCATTGGCACAAGGACGCAAGTTGGAAAATGGATTTTCTAAATAAGAAAAGTGCATCTCCCGATTCCTCATCCTTTCTCTCTTCATCTTCCTCCTTTCAAAATGAACTGGATTCAGAGCCTAGCTACAGGGAAGGCTTGACTGGGAAGAGTGTAAAATCGGATGGAAAAAGTTTTCTCCCAACTGCAAGAAGAGGGTCGTCGTTATGCTCGCGTGAAGAATATGAAATATTAAAAGTACGTGAGTCGACTGATAATAAAATATATTTTTTCCCGTTTTACTTCCCAGTCACCCTAGGAGAGTGAATGAATGCAGGGAGGAAAAAAAATCTTTCCAAAAGTTAGAAAGCTTCCTTGTTGGCTTCAAGGGGAAAAAATATTCATATTTGGAGTAAACATATATACACACATATACCTACCAAACGTTCATACATACTGACTTATAGCCTCAAAGCTCAATTCGTACACTTATTTTCTATACAGTGGATAAAAACATGCACTTTTCTATGCTTTCTTTACTCCTTTCATTTTTCATTCTTGCATTGTACTCTTCCATCTGGATTGGAAATATAGTTTTTTGTAGTAGGAGCATGCACAACTTCCCTTACAAGCTAAAGGACTAATACTAACTCTTTTTTTCCACCCGCGAAAACTACTCCTTGCCCCGGTTATCTCTTTTTTCCTTCTTGATAAAGACATTTTCCAAGTTGGCTAACTTGACTTGAGGATGCTTCAATTGTCCAAAATGCACATCCTGTACATGTCTCTTTCACATAGGGTAACTATACAAGAACTGACAATCCACTCAGCAACTTGTGTTCTGAAAGACTTTCTTCGTATATAACAAAAGTATAGCATATGCCGTGAGATTTTTTTTCTTCCTCGAACTGAAAGAGAATTCCTAAACATTTTCGCACTGACATGGACAAGACAGCTGGACGGTGAACTCGGTGTAGCTTAAGTCTTTTATTTATATATATCCTCGATTTGAACTTCGCCAAGGATGTTGTAATGGCTACAGTGGTAGTGGTGGGTGGGTGCCCTCATTTTATACTGACTTTTACTTGCTTACTTGCATTTTCCCAGCGTCCCTATGTGGTCAGTTTTTTTCCCTAAAGATTGTTTGCTTTCCCTCATTTCCCTGTCTTGAGAATTGCGGAGGGAAAAAAGGAAGTCAGTCAGTCAAGAAGGTTTTTTTTGTAGAGAGTCGATATTCTTATCAACATCCAACTACCGTCAGCAGGATTGCGTAGCCTATATACAATTTTGCAATTGGAACAACAAAGTCAATTTTGTAGACTTTCCCATTTTTGACTTGTCCCTTCATCGTCACTTTTTAGTTTTTAGTTCCCTCTCAAGACCACTATCGTATTTTATGCTCGTGGAATAAACTTGCTGTCACAGTTCTCTGGAAGTAGTTTGTTAGTCCGATTACTTTTATATGTTATGCAAACATAGCGGATATGTACCTTGTGAGTTGTGTTGGAACAATGATAATGATAATCCCTTCTCTTGCAAAAGAACGTATGCATATTATTATTATCACTTGTTTCACATTTCAAAAGTTGTGACTATGAGTCCCCTGCTGGGGGTAGAGTTGTTCAGTAGAGTAGTACTCCACTCATAGTATCCTGTATGTTTTTTTCACGAGTTTCTTTTTTCTCGTCATGGAAAGTGGAAAGGATGGTATGGTTGAGTGAGTGAAAGACTGGCTTTTCTCTACCTAGAAAAGTCGACACCCTAGTCGTCTCTCCTTTGGACTCTGGGGAAGTAGTGTCAGGAAATTCAGGAAAAGTTTTTTCATGGATGACTAGACTCTAGGAAGTCGACAGTCCAATTTCATCCATAAATCTTCATCCGTCTTGTTCGCTTTTCCCTTCTAGAATTATATTATGTGCATGTAATATGCATATATTTAGGTGTTTTTTTGCTCCTATCTGAATTTCTCAAGCTAGGCCAACTTTTCTTTGCTTATCCGTATTTTGTTATAGCTAACATTTATTTCCCTCGATGAAAGTTTGCTGCTTACAAAAGGGATACGAGTTTGGCGATATGTATAGGGAAACTTTGAACACAGAGAAAGATCACCAAATGTCATTCATCTCGTATGTTGTGATTAAAATCACAAAAGCTCAACCAAGACACATCTCTGAAAATCCTGCGAGTTAACTATTTTAGACGTTAATCCTATCAGTTCTGTCGCTCGAAATCAAATTACTAGTTTCCTCTGACGGGCTTCAGGTAAAGTTACCCACAATCTGGCTCATACACAAGCAAAAGTTGAATTGTCAAGTGAAGAAAAAATGTGTAGTTCGTAAAGGGAAATAGAACTTCAAAAGGATGGAAAACCAGAAACCAACAAACAATCCTTTTTTAAAGTACACTTGCCATTGGCATTACACGGCATAGTATATACGCAGTGTTGAAGATAAAAGAGATCCTCCTTTTGTTCTCTGGAAAATACGCAGTCTAATTGTAAGTCAATATTACAAGTCACTCTATCTCCATTTACAGTGACAGGATTCTAGCGTATGGAAAAATTGAAATTCAAAGGAGACATCTGTATTTAAAAAGGGATCTATACACATATCCGAAAGGATCCAATACATATTACCTCATTAAAATTGTAACTCAAGTCCTGTCCTGTTTCTCATTGACATTTTCCTGCTCTCCACTTTGTTGAATGAATGAATAGGAAATTTACTGCGTAGAATTTATACATGTGAACTGAGGCTTGAGAACAAACTTGACAATATTTTTTTCTTCCTTTTCTATTCTTATCACACGTTTTACTTGCAAAGTTTTAAAAAATACTCGTATTTATTTACCAAACCAGAATGCCTTGCTGATTTACAATCACAAGCATCTCATAGGAGACAGCCGTTTTAAGAAAAAGAATAAACCCAACGGGGCTCCAAAGCACCCCAACCATTCTCACAGCCAGAGCTACCGTCGGCGTGGAAGTAGAAAAAATGACAATGATGAAGACTCCCACGCAGCGAAGACAGCCTCTGTACGAGGATGAATCCACATTTGAGAAAGAATACTTGCTCAGTCTGATGTTTGCACATTTTGACCAGAATAATAATGGGAAACTGGATTATGCGGAACTTCAGAAGGTAAAAAAATTCCCCATTTTTCTCTTGACTTCCCTTCCTTTTTTCCTTAGCTTCCATTTTCCTTTGGTGACATTTGTTCCACTTGCCACAAGATTATCCCGCAATCATCTTGGGTCACATAAGGGAACATGGTTTCAAACTAAACGACTGCAATTTCTTTCTTTTCTTCTATTTCCCCCGTTCTCTCACAACTACTTGTCCCTCCACGACTGTATCTCGCTTTTCTCGAGAAAAGGTTGGGATGGAGCAGAGGATCGAGCGACCCGTTACAATCCACTGTCACCTTGTGGACTTTCTCCGTTTTGATGACATGGATCACGACAACCTCATAAGCCCGAATGAATTCTATGCGGCGTTCAGCAAGCTTTACAGTAAGGACATTTTAACTTTATCCACTTCTTTTATACACGAAGAACATAAGCGAAAAATTGTATAAAATTCTTTTCTACGTAAAATCCCACTGGCATGATTGTCACATGGATTTTTCCTCCCTCCTCATTCTTTCGCGGCTCTAGGGCAATCTCAATGAAAATAAGGGGATTCTTCACACACTCACAATTTTATTTTCAGCAATTTACCCACAGGGAACAAGGGAAAAAATGCTCGTATGCCAAAGTCAAAAATTTAATCTTGAAGGCAATATTTATCATCAACATCATTTCTCACTTGTTCCACGCAACTTATTTTTTTCTTCTCTTTGCCCAAACTTTTCTTTGTTGACTCTTTTTTCTCTTTTCACAGGCATGTCAATTCTCGGCGTTGGAAAACCTCGAGCTCCAATCCACCTCACGGCGAGGGTAGGAGAAATGCTAGAAATCAGATGTAGCATTGGAGCAGGTTCCGTTTCCAGTGTGGTTTCAGCAAGACGAAAACTGAGACGTGCTTCTAAATCCATCACAAACGGAGAGGACGATGACGGGGAGGATGATCGAGAAGGAAATGAAAGGGAGGATGATTTTGAAGCATTTTCTCGTCATGATAATGATAGAGGAATGGAAAGAAATTCGAGAAAATCTTCTCCCTCTCTCCCCACCACTTTATGGTACCGGTATGGCGTAGACGTGTCAAAGTTGATCAACTTGGGTGAACAATTTCAAATACATAAGGATGGCACGCTGCTCATCAACAAAGTGGAATTAATCCACGCTGGGAATTACTCGTGTCATGATGACAGAGGGAATGAGAAAGTTATTCAGCCGTATATGCTTTCTGTGCAGAGTAAGTTGTTATCCTCATCCTTTCATATAATATATATACTTTCATTATATACTTTTATCTTCACCAAGAGTTTTTGGAGGACGACGTAGTTGTAATGATGATGTAATCTCATTTATTCCGTTTACACTGGTTGGATGTTGTCAATAATAATAAAAAAGATTGATGTCAAAATCAGCCCTAGGAATATGTAAGCTGATGAGTTGGTGATTATGATGGTAATAGTGATTGTGATAATGATTGTGAAAATAGCTCTTAAAAATTGACATCCTATAGTCATCTTCGTTCCTTGTTTGGATATCAGTTTTGATAGGCTATGTTTACAGTAGGATTCTCCTCATGTCAAAGAGTCTTCTCACTTTTTATGATTCTTTTTCCCAGTTTTATAATATCCCTGATAATTATGAGCATGCTCAAGCCAGTTAATCGCTCTCTGCCTGGAGACTATACCTCCACGAACTTTTCTCATGAGGGTTATGCCCTATGCTTTACCAAAACTGAGCATCAATCTGAAGGGGAGAGAGAAGCTTAGAGAAGAATCATTCAAGAGAGAACATTTTGTGAACAAAGTTGTTCAATTATGAGCTGACAGAAGGATGATTACAAGATAAATCTTGCCCTCCTTTGAGAACATGAGTTTTTTGTTGTTGATGACGGCAGGGTCGTTAATACCCTCCTGTTATTTGGGAAATAAATGGGAGTATGCGTGAAGTGAAAGTAGGGAATTGGTGGTGAAGGGAAGCACACACATCCAGTATCCGTTTCGCATTCGTAAGTTGATACAAGGTTGTACAAGGTGGAGAAGTAAAAAGGGCAAAATGAGAATAAAATAGGGCGATGTTGCTTATGATTCCTTTATGGGTGAATCACTGGAGCAAATAATGTATTTCGTTCGGAGCGACCTTTATGAAAGAAAAGGGAAAATGAATGGGTTACAATAATACACACAATATACATACAACTCTTTATGTGTATAGCAGGGTATGGAAGAAATGTGCTGTATTCCTGTATTTTTAATACTTTTACAATTCTTGTATAGTGGCCCCAGATGTGAAAGTGCGTCCACACATAAAATGGGAACGACCAGGGGAAGATGTATCGATGGAATGTAGAGCTCAAGGCGAGCCACTGCCTGCTGTCCGGTGGTTGAAAAATGACAATCCAGTCATTCCGTCAAAGAATAAGTACACAATAACTGGAGATGGGATTACTCTGAAAGTGAAGGATATAAATTTCTCCGATACTGGAGCTTACATGTGTCAGGCACAAAATGAAGCTGGAAAAAGAATTGACATCTCTTCTTTGGTTGTCATCGATGAGCAAGCATTACCTCCTGGTAAGAAATTGGGATAAGAATGGATCCCTGTGGATCAATATACATTTCATTTCTAGTTTCATCCCGTAAAAAAATATTTTGCTATATATGTCGTTTATAAAGTGCTTTTAGTTGAGAACATCAAAAGTGCTATATAACGCCATCAGCTAATAGCATTATCATTGTTACTGTCCCTTCTGTTCTAGTTGATGTAGACCCTTTTTCCATCAATTCTATCAGCGAACATTGCTCTGTGAATAGAATCTTTGGAAAATTACACCATTTCCGTTCCAGATTTGTATTCATGTGATGCATATGATGAAATCCTTATAGGATATTGCTCGACATTTTGAAAGAATGTAATCCGGGTTGAGTCTTGAGCTCAACTTCTATTTTGTATGAAAAGAGTTCACTGAAATTGTTGGATTTTTGTCTTTTTCTCTGATTCCAGTCCAATTCAACGAATCTCAATTTCTCGTATTTCACGAAAGGGGAATTTCCACTTATGATCCTGAAAATTGCCGACTTCAGCATCAAATCCTTGCCACAGATATTATTCCAGGAACTCAGGTAAAAAAATTGTTGAGCTTTGCCACTCTCTATGATACAGATGGTGAATGTCTAACACGCATGCATGATGTAGCACTCTGCCACCGCACACACACACGTCCATGCATAAATTTTGTACTTTTTTGGGGTTTAGTGGTGTGCGGATTGAGAAAGTTTGAGAAAAAAGTTTTCATAAATATTTAATATGCAATTTCAAAAGAAAGTGGAGCAAAAAGCATGAGAAAAAGTGTGTATTTTTTTCTCTGAGAAAAAAACTGGAAAGAAAGTTATGTAGGGAAATGTAATATAATAAATATTCTCAAGAACTTGTCACACATTTATTTTATGATACACCCTTTCAGAGAGATTACATCTGTGGCTCGTCAAACCCCTCATCTTGTGAATGGGGCAGGGCGATCCGAGTCTCATCCGTTTATGTGTACGCATCCCAACCAAAACTGAGTCGAGTGTTGATTATCTCAATTTCGCAAATGGTCGTTGTCGACGCTGTCTCCACTGACAGGCTTCCAGTGGAGCTTCATTATATTCCTCAAGTGGATCAAGTGTGGATTGAATGCTGGAGGGAAGAGGAACCCTACACAACAAAAACATTGCAGGTCATTCGGGGCGCTAAGGAGAAAAAGAAACATCGTGCTGTGCGACCCAAGCCGTTGGTCTCACTTGAGGCTGACCTTGTTCAAAATGTGTTTCTCCCGCCGGCTCATTCTCCATTCACATCGTCCCCCCTTTCATCCTCTTCAGCGTCCTTCTGGCATGCCTACATTTCTCATAAAAATACTAGAGGATTGTACAAGATGGACTTGAGGACACTTCGCTATACCAAGTCCATTGATCTCACGTCGTACAACTGTTTACCTGAACAAGTCCATTTTACAGCCTTGTGTAAGTCTTTTTCACACTCTTGTCCTCTTTCGTTCTCGTTATCTCTTTTCTCCTCGGAACGACATGTGTGTATCATTCTCGAGAAAAAAACTGTTTCGCAAATTGTACTTGTAAAGATTCCTATCCACTTTTTAAAAAGAGATCAGCTCCCCTTTTCTCTAGATAGGCTAGGATGACAACAATATATTCAATTGGATTTTGGATCATGAGAGTATCACCGGGAAATATTTCATTTCCACTTGTCTCCTCTCGGTGAAATTCATTCTTGTTCCTTTTATCCCACTTTATCATTCAACGCATGTTCAATATCACAGAGAGATGAGTAGATATTTACGAACAGATGAAAAAAACGTGCAAAACATACCCGCTTCCTCTTCTGAAAAAAAAAGAAGTGAGTTCAGGTTTTCCGACTATGAAAGGCACTTTACAAGATTCATATAGATCGTGTCAAGCAAACTAGTAGGACTTCGTGTAGCCATGTATCCGGAGTGAAATATGCTCGTTGTCACAAGGAAAGTGGGAGCAGAAACAGAGCGAGAGAACCTCTATCAAAATCTTTTTTTCTGTCACAGATGGCTTTATTACTTTGGAATGCAAAGAGCCAGTTTTGCATCAACCAACTGGACAGCTTGTGCTGGATTCTATTTCCGATGCCATTATCGCCTACAAGGCTGATCTCAATGGAGCCTCTTTTCTAAGTCCGGATAGCCGGAAGCTGGTAACGATGGTACAGAATCGTCATGATCATTCCGGCACCACGCTGCTTCTCCAGATTGTAGAAGGTAGACATACTTTCGAAAAGAAAAATCTCTCTAATAACCATGTATTCTGCGATTACATCTTTACACACATACGTAGTGGGGTAATAACATTATCATCGATTTTTTTTTCGCACGCTTCCTTTTTTACTTTCACACTTTTTTCCTTTGTCGTATATCTCGTTTAAAACGACTAGAGAATAAAAGTAACGGAAACGGGAGTTTCCTGCTGGACAAAGCATTTCCCTGGAAAGGGGCTTAGGGCAAGGAAAATGGGATTTTTTTTAAATCGATGATTACACTTTACTTGCATAACGCGTGTTTGTGAAGATGAATCTTTTTAAGGCTATTCACAGGAGTAACGGTAATGTTTCAACGAGAATTTATTTTTCTTTCAGCAAATGGTCTTCGGATTGCATTTGATGTAAACACATCATTAAACATTAGTGATGTCGCATTTTTCCCGTCCCAGCGCTTTCATAGTTATGACCTGTACGCTACCGCCGTCGATAAAGAAGACGTGCTTTTTGTCGACTTGTACTCAGGTTCGTTTCCCTTCTATGATGAATTACTTTGTGTCTCTGCTTTAAAAAATTGAGCAATTTTCTCGTAGCTTTTAGGGTTAATATGATTTACTCCGATGGCTTTTATCTCGCTTGGAAAAAAAAAAGTTTTTGTCGTTGGACAAGTTGTTTTTTTATCCTCTTTTTTCCACGAGAATACTAACTTTTTTGCACTTTCTGTGTTTTTTTTTGTAAAATAGGCAACGTTGAGTTAGTGCCAGGGGTCGGCAGGGCCCTACAAAATCCATCCTGGGATAGAGCCCAGCGCCCAATTGCCTCTGAAGACCTTTTTGGCAAGTACTTAGTGACACCATCAAGTGATGCCGTTTACGTAGTTAATGGTAGGAGCCACACTGTAAATTGCCAGATTGGAGGCATGACCAAGCCGAACATGGTTGTATGGTTGTAAATTTTACAGAGACATTCATCACTTTGAGAAAGAAAAAAAATGTTTTCTATATAACTAATGAATTTCTTGTATAGATATACGAAAATGTAAATATATACTAATGCTAATGTACATAATACGTTGCAGGTGGGTAACTGCTCTGCATGGTATTGGGTTGTAGACATAGACATAGACTCCCTTGTGTAAATCTGACATTTCAGTTATTATTGTGTTACATAGATATGTATATTGTCGTTGTAAGATGAATGTGGTGCATTGCAAATTCCAGTTTTAATCATTTCCGAAGTTCACTTAGTTTGCGGAATACTATTGAATAATTTTAAATGTGTATCCATATTCCTTGATGTACTCCAACTTATTGAGATTTGTAGATGTCTGAGGCACTTGTAAAGCAGGAAAGATTATAAATATATGTATTTATTGAAAATACTTTAAGTAAGGAGCCTGTGCAGCGATAATAATGACCTCTTTGCATTATTATTAGAATGGTAAGCATTAGACGTATTTAAATACGAATTGTTTAGAATTTAGACAATTACCCCTTATTAGTACACTAGTGTAAATACTTTATCAACGAGCGGTAATAGAGATGATCCTTTTCGAGATATTATAATCATAAAAACTGTAAGTTATATAGTATCATTATGTATACTTTATTTATAAAAAAGTGTAATTTGATGTGCAAGACAAGACGAAATAATTTAGTGTGTAAACCTTCACCCTTTGAGATAGTATATTTACTGAAAACCTTACACAAACACGACATTATAGATATAAAATATTTAAAACCTGTATCAATAGGTTCTTATATGCATATATGTAATTGTATTCACATTTAAGACATCCAGTAATACACAGCACAATATAATAAATATATGACAGAAGAGCGATAATTTATATCATGATGTATGTACTCTACCAAATAAAACATAACTTTATATGGAAGCTGACACTTCTTCACTCCAAACGTTTTTAAATTGTTGAAACGATTCTTCGATTTTATTACCATCTTCTTCAATCGGCAGATTCATCCAATGTGATGCCTTCTGGTCTTTGGGAATATTTTATTGTCTTTTCCAATGTATGTTTTTTAAGTTCGCAATGACAAAACTCTGCTAAACGAACTGTGCTTGAGTTGAGACAGGGAAAAATGTTGCCAATATTCCCGATTTCATTTGTTCTCGTCAAATGAATTACTTTCGTGAAGACTCCGCTATCGAATTCTACCCACGCTTCAACATGGATCTCTCCCGGGGAAAGTATCAATCCAAATATAAAAATATCCTTAGCAGAATCTTTCAAAGTTGTATTGTTTTTCACGAGATCAATTGAGCCTGCTTCGGTGGTAACTGTCTTGAGCGCCGAATCGTTTCCAGTGAATATTCCACTTGTTATAACTTTGCTCAGTTTTATTGGACTACATGTTGACGGAATGATGTTATTGACGTGTTTAACAATCACTTGCGCTCCACTGATTATCAAATCCGGATTGGTATTATACTCACGGGGTGGATTACAGCTACAAAATTGTGTAGGAATTGAAGCCTCTTCACAGGTGCGACTTGGTAATTTTTCGAATAAACTGATGCCATGAGAAGAGCTGTCAATTTTTTGTAATCGGTGGAGATCGAGGATATGTATTAAAGTTTTATAGATATCAAATGGCGAAGCGAGTTTCCTAAACAAAATCACATGCATGTTTATAAAGCCTGATAACGCGGTTATTGCTGGCTAAATTTCTCCAACCTTTGATTCTCTGTCAGATTCATGGTCCATCCCAAATTTGTCTTTTGTAAAAATGGCGGAACGGCTATATAAAGTACCGGAAGTTTATCTTCATACCAGCCACGTTTACCCCGTCTAATTTTCTTAAATCTGTAGCCGTGATCACTCATTAAAATCAGGACCGTGTTTTTCAATAGACCTTGTTCATGCATCCCTTGCAAAGTCTCCGCTAAAAGGTTATCTGCACTTCCAACTTTCTCCGTGTTTGAATGCGAAATATCAGATAACCACGAAGTGATAAAGTATGGGACGCCAACTTTGTTTGCAGCTTGTGCCAAATCCACAATGTAATTTAAAACAACTTCATCTGATTGTTCCACAACGCATTTTTGTTTCTCTCGCTTCTACAAAGATAGATGTATATGTATGCAAAAAAATTCTTTCAGCATCTAAATCTAGTGCTACTACTATTAGGCAGGTAAATATTAGCTATAGCTACATTTTTCTCATAATGTAGAGCTATCATATAAGGTCGGAGGTAAATATCCACGGGAGATTTGAGGAAACCTGTTTTAGCCATATTAAATATGGCTATTTCCGGGGCATCCTCAAGATGCGCTGTGAGGTAGTTATGGTCAGCGAAATTTTTCCAAATGTATGGGCAATTATCTTGAGGAGTTAGGTCATCCGGATAGCAAATTTTTCGAAGCTCCTCAACAGAATAAGAAGATATCAAAGGAACAAAGTTGGGAAATGTATTTTCTCCAACTGAGGAAAATGTGGATTCAATTATTATCTCTGTTCTGTATATTGCATAGCTAATAATAAGAATGTTTGCCACCACAAACCTTTGTTAAAACCTTTCATTTCAACAGCTGCTAAAGTACGCTTGAGAAAGTTAGAAGTGCGCTTCATATATCTAGCGAAGTTCATCCTGGACGTTGAGTCAATTCCAATAAGTAAAACATTTGGGGGTTGACCACGTACATATATTGATTTGCAAATTTTTACATCATTGGGGCCTACGTATGTTTCTAGTATATCTCCTCTATAAATTGAGGAGTCCAAACATTCTTGCCAAAACTGGACTTTTTTGTTGAGCATTGAGTCATTTTCACGGAGTAAAGGTAACGCGTGATATCTTTGATAAATGACTTTTCCTCCGTTTGAATCTTCCTTTTTAGATGCTGTACATATTACTTTAATAAATCTTGCATGAGGTCGGGTACCGACTTCCTTATCAAGTTTGTAACACGTGTTGGAATATCTACAAGTTCCAATCACCACCTTTCAGTCATACGTCGACGTAATCGATGAATTCCATCATATTGTGGAAATGTTCAAGATACCTCACAAATTTATCCACATATTTAACGTCTATATTTTTAGATGTGTTGAGTTTGGACCTTTCAATTGCTTTATAGCAACATGAAATGTCTTCAAACTGGTATTCGATTTCATCTAGCATGAGAGCAAACTCATCCAAGTCAAAAATGACCATCTGGAATGTTTAGTTTGCAGGATAAAATCATATTAAAATGTGGTTGTGATCTTTAAGTGATTAAATTTTCACATATGCTGTTTACTAACATCGTTCTCAATATATGTGAGATTTAATCTCACTCCGTCACATTTCATCCTTGCAATGTTATTAATTGATTGAAAAAGGCTTTTTCCAATTCGTACGGGAAACTCTGGTATCTGACATTTGTCTGTGTTTACTAGAAAGTTTGCTTCCTTTTGGTCCCCTTTCCATTCATTAAAATCTGTATAATTGAAATTGTATGATTTTGATTTATAAATGTTTAAATTTTTAAAGAGTTGGCTTAAAGATACTATTTCATTGAGACGAATTTACAATTTTTTGATAGATCTATTTCAGGGGGGAAATCAGCATTTTCCTGTTTGGAGTATATTGCCGTGTTTAGAATATTTCCAAGTTTTTCTTCAGTATGTGTTAACTGGAAAACGGTCAAAAGAGAAAGTATAAATACAATCAGCAGGAAAATCTTCAGATATTTCTTCACTGATCGGGTAAACCACGAATTCCTAAAAACCATTTTGTAAATATACGAAATAAACCTGAGCAGAAACGAGCCAACAAATCTTTTGAGACGAAAAATCATGTCTCAATTCTAAAGTTTTTGAACAACTCTCGTGTTTATATAGTAGATGGATCATAGGTCTACTATAAAACCACAATTATTTTTTTCTTTTTTTGATTTCTGTCCTCACTGTCTTTGAATTCTGTGGTCCCCATCCCATAAGAATACTACGTTACGTTGGTTGCAGGGTTCAGCTATCATCCCATCCAACTGTGACACTCTACCATATAATATTAAAAACCGCGGAGGTATTATATTTCTGAAATGAAATAATTTGTGACACTGCAGCTTTCAAAGCTGCACCGATAGCTATAATCAAAACAAGAAGTTTATTGACAAACAACTGATGAATACAGATACAGACACACTTAAAAATATTAACAATAACAATGTTTGTAAAATTCGGTATCAACTACAAAAACTGCCAACGGTGCCAACAATTAGTCCAGGTTCAACAATTCACAATTCTATCATGTGCAAACTATAGTCAGTCTTGATATTTTACATACCTACATTATTCAGGTAATTGATAGTGGTAAAATTAAATTTCTATTTATAGAACATACTTAAAGCTGTATCACAAAAGCACAATGTTTCGAATCTAACTTCTTTATCACTTAAACATGATGTACTAGTAGTTATTGTAGTCATCCGTAGAACACGAGACACATCTGAAAACTCACCACTGGTCTTATTGTAAGTGACCCAAGCTTCAAATTTAAAATTTCCTGGTTTTGTCTTAATAGCAACAACTAGCTTTTCAGGAAGGTGATTTTCAGAATACACTAAGACACCGTTTTTTAAATACTTTGTTCCACTTGCAGTCACTGAACCTAAAGAGAGTTGCCTACATGACGATGGAAGTTGGCGATTTATACTTTTTACAACCGCTTCTGCCGCTAATTTAATAAAAGTAGAATTTGCTTTGTACTCAAATGGTGGTTCACAGGTACAGTATTCTCCTGGAACCCCAGCCTCGTTGCAGGTTCTTGAAGGCACTTTTTGAAGAATGCTTTTTCCTCGACTTGATTCTTTCCCATTTTCTAAATTTCCAGCAACGGGATCTTTATAATTTGTATAGGTACTTAGTAGTTCCCGTAAAGTTTCGTGAAGGTCAAAAGGTGTCAGTAATTCTCTGCAAGGTAACAAGGGAAAATTCTTTATAAAAAGTCACGAAAATTGGCGAGTATTTTCATGTTATGACATTTGTTGTTTCATGCCACAATCAGATTAAAAGTTAATAAAATACCTGGAATTGTATAGCAATGCTTCTTCCCAGTCTGGATGGGCTTCTGCAATGGAAGGTGGCAGTCTAACCCATACAGCAGGCATTTTATCTTCGTACCATCCTGACGTTGTTGCTCTCACCTTTAAGAAGCGATAGCCGTGGTCACTCATAAGAAATAGAACAGTGTTGTTTAGAAATCCGTTTTTATGAAGCGTTTGTAAGGTTTGAGCAAATAATCCATCGGCAGTTTGAAGGTTATTCATATTGTCATGAGTTAGATCTGTCAGCCATGACGTGATGAAGTATGGGATTTTGCTTGAGTTTGCTAATGAGATTAGACTGGAAATGTACTCGAAAATTAATTCTTCAGGTCGTTTATTGCCAATGCAGCCGAGAGTATACGGCTATATTTAGAAAAATGAAAAAGTTTTACAAGCACACCAAACGCAATCATAAAGTGTACGAGAACGTGTAAAGAAAAATGAATTAATGACAACGTACATAACCTTGATCCTTATACGCCGCCATCATGAAAGGTCTGAGGTAAATATCTACGGGAGACTTGATAAAACCAGTCTTCATGTAATTAAAAATGGCCATTTTTGGAGAGTCTTCTAAATGAACAGTAAGGTACTTATGTTGAGCAAATTTTTTCCAAATTAGAGGACAACTGTCCTGTGGCACCCAACGATTAATGTAGCAGCGTTTCCTTAATTCATCTTCGGAATAGGAGGTCATTAATGGAATAAAATTGGGGAAGGTATTTTCACCGACTGAAAAAATGGTTCGAAATTATTCTTGAGTATGCGTATGTACGTGTGATTTGTCTTTTTGAATTAATATCATTTTGACCTGACCGTAATACAAGTAAGTTTTACCTTTAGTGTATCCCCGTAATTCATGCGCTTGAAGTTTCTCCTCCAAAACTTTAACAGTACGAGGCATAAATCTTCTAAAGTTGATACGTGATGTGGAATCTATTCCAAGTATTAAAATATTTGGAGGGTGACGAAATTTCAAGGTGGTCGTGCAAGCATTATCACCTTCGCTGAGAGTGAAATTGTTTACGACAGAGCACTTTTTCCAGAAGTCCTGCTTTCGTTTCGGGATCCCATTCCCGTCTGTCCCATTTGAAAATAGTGGAATTAAATGATAAGTTTTATAACTCAAATTTCCCAGCAGGCGTTTGCCTATACAAGTAACCTTTATAAAACCATTTCGAGGCAATGTCACCTTATCCATTTTATAGCAAGGCTCAGAATATCTAAAAATTAAATACAAATAATCAAACTTGCAATAATCTTTTAAAAATTCATTATTTGGGATGCGTAAAAGTCTTGTGAATTTTTACCTAAATAAGTTGTCAGCTTCTTTATCATATTTGTACTTAAATTGGTTTACTCTTTCCACTGAATTGTAGCAACAGGAAATGTCATCCAATTCATACCCTAGATCATTCAGCACTTCTTCATTTATCACCACCATCTGTATAGCGTTTAAAATATAAACAATTACCATTTTCCGACTGGATACTTACTTTCTTTGATGAAATCTATGTACTTACACTGTTGTCTACGTAAGTTAAATTGAGATGAGTAGAGTTACAATTGGATGGCTTTGCGTTTGCGATAAGTGGCTGAACCAACCGATCCCAAGCATCCATATCAGGTATTAGACATTTTTCATTTTTAACCAGGAAGCTTCCGTTAATTAGATCGCTCATAGGCTGGAAGTCTTTCAAAAATATACACACATTTTAACTCTGCACGTTAGTCCGCCAACAATAAAATGCATTTTTGATTGATTTATATTTTTAATGAGGATAAAATTTGTCATACAGTTGTTTGAAAGATCGAATACCACTTCATTATCTTCTCGATATGATGAAAGACGAATCCCTCCTGATTTTTTATATGATACAGAAATTAACATCGTACTGAAGAAGAGGCAAGTTACGCTAACCCAGAAAGGGACAGATCGAAATGCAGACCATCGTCTGCGTGACCGTGAATTACGCCTGCGCATTATTCCAAACTTTCAAAGTGTATCGCACTCACTCAATTACTGCTGAACACTGACTGAGCACTCCCTACTACAAACTGCACTAGATTAGCATACAAAAAACTTACTGTGGCTTCCTCAATAACCAGCATCCAGCAGAATTATGATCAAATGATGATTGCTTATTAGTTATCTAATTAATGATGGTTACTTATAAATAGAAACCACAAAATAAACAGAGTAACCGGCAGACAGGAAGTCCTCGCCCTCGCTCACTTGATTGTTCATCCTTGCCTAAACATTTACATTCAAGTACGTATATTTGCATTGAAACACTTAGCCACTGTTGGTATGAATTTCACGTGACTTATGTAAATAAAATATTCACAGTAAATATTGTTTCTTTAAATGAGAACACATCTTGAAACAAAGGTATACTCGAATTCATCCCATTGAGGGGATTGTTAGCTTGCTAGAAATGTAATTGACAAAAGTTTTATTTGTTTTTAATGTTAAACCTTGAGAAAATAATTTTAATAGGTTCATAATGATCACGAACTTAGCAGACAATATTTAACTAAAATACGTTATATTTATTATCTGTAAGGTTTCAAGTTAATGTACCATATTTCATTGTATGTACCACTAGGAACGTCAATACAACAGAAAACAAAAAATGAAACACTGTGGTGGTGCCATAGGCTGATGTAACTGCATTCATGAAATTAACTTTATTTTCCTTCTCTTCTTTTTCATTCATGCATATTATTATGCACAAGGGATTAATTTCGACTTGCTTACGAAACTTGATTCTTCCGGATAGAAAGTTCTCTTTATAACGTAAATCTTCGGTCTGGGTGTGTGCCATCGCCATCCATGCGTAGTTAGCTGGATGTGGTACAATTAGTTCCTTCATGAAATATGCATTAGTAGAATATGCAAGCACAGCAAAGCGATTTGCTAACAAACTCTGACCTCAGCAGACCTTCTTTCCAAAAGTAGATCTAGAGACAACGCAACATCTCTCCAATCTGGTTATAAAGGGGGCGTGACCAACGTAATACTGAAATAACACGAATGAAGTTGACAAAACATCTCTGTTTTTCAGCTGGTAATATAGTAATACCAATACCATCATAACTTAATTCTGATATAGTTTGGAAACTGAAGATTGCCGACTTCAAACCTTAAACTAAGGATTTTTATTTATAGAAGAACGGATGAGTCGGATAACAAATCATACTATCTAGTGACTGGATTTTTTCCCTAAACATTACACCACATTTATTGACAAATCCCATTCAGTTATTCTTCGACACTACTGTTGCAGTCTTGCAGTTAATTTTCATCAGATCTAGAATAATCTAGATACGACGACAGCGTACGTTGACATATCTGTTTGAAAATGCGTAATTGTTCTGAATATTGAAGACATGCATATTCACAACAGATTTCACACACTATCACAGAGTAAATTATTGCATTGCGTGGAACATTGTGCAATATAATGTGAAAAGTGGATATTCGTGTGAGGAGCTTAATGTATGTGCATAGCAGAACTCTCAAATTTAATTACATACTTTCCATTTCCATGTCACATTTCGTTTTCTATATCAGTAGTTTTTCATTCTCGTCGCACTATGTATAACG